>JAECUM010035507.1:0-43601 GCA_016617855.1 Megalonaias nervosa
GCTGAAGCAACTGAAACAAATAGCAAAGCTAACTAAGAAACCAAACAAAAAAAAGGAAAAAAAAAATTCTACGAGAACTTCCAGCTGAAATCACTGCTGCTCAAATACAATTACAAGAAGTACAACAAGTACTTGAAGATATTGACCAAGCTCGTGCAGATGAAGGTGATACAAAGGATTGCATACCAAAACAGTCAAAAGCTAGAGTTACGGAAGATCAGCTAAGACTAAAACCCAACAAACAGGTGATTTCTCTAAGTATGCAACACTTGATCAGCTCAGGAATTAAATTGATGATCTTTTAAATCTTGCAAGTGTAGATAGTAATGAAATCGTTATTTTTCAGTTTAAACAAGGACGATTAAAATCAAGTAATATTCCGTTGACAGACATCCTTGTACGAATTACAAACGCGCTCAAAGACAATATTGTTGTATTTGATGAAAATGTTAGAATACAAGATTCCGGAAATTCAATCAACAGTTATTCTAAAAAAGCAGGCTATATTTTACTGGCAATATTGCCATGAAACAAAACAAAATTATCGACGTAGGAGACCCAGTCGTACCCACAGACTCAGCAACAAAACATTACGTCGATGATCAAGAATCCAAGTTCATATCAGTTAACGTTGGTATGATGCGTGTATTTCTTGACATCACCAACAACGGAATCAATAATCTCAGAATACCAGAATCAGATTTTGACGCTGCAACAAAGAAATACGTCGACGATAGCAACATCCCGATGACAACTTCGTTGACGGCAATCAACGATGGAATGATTGTATTTAGAACTGAATTTTCTAATCACGTGCAAAAGTTTCTAAATTTTCGTAGAAACATAAACAGAACCATTAATGAATTTTTGGGGGAATCCAGTGGTTGTTGATATTAAACTTTCTGATATTAATGCGAGACGCAA
The DNA here is from genome assembly GCA_016617855.1 of Megalonaias nervosa. Lineage (NCBI taxonomy): Eukaryota > Metazoa > Mollusca > Bivalvia > Unionida > Unionidae > Megalonaias > Megalonaias nervosa. The sequence goes on from JAECUM010035507.1 coordinate 925, forward strand.
CGATATTGTCAGCGGAATTCCTGATATTATGGAAAAAACTAATCTGATTAAAATTTCTCACAAGCAGATCACCAACTTGGTATATACACTTTCATTAGGATCATCTACATGGTTACAGCAAAATAACACTAGCAAACACAGCGGAAGTCACTGGTGTGTACAGCCTGTCCATGTTCAGCTCTGCAAAATTTAGGATTTTTGCCACGTATCCATGGCGTCATTCAACCGATGATTTTTCTGGAACCGTACCTGTAGTATTAAATAAAGATACCGAATAAATATGTATACTGGAACCATCAGATAAAAAATTAACCTCAGCGTCTTATTGGTGGTGTCTTGAATTTGTCGCTAAAATACATCAATTAATTACTTAATATTTAATATAATGGAAATTCATAAACGGAGGCAGCAAATATTATGGGACATGTACAATCAAAGAAAGAGTACCATTGATGAACTTACAGCGCAAAAAAATATCGTACAAGAATAGTTATAGTTGATGTAATTAATTATTCGGTATCAGCTGTTGTGGCGGGCGATGAAATAATATTATCAATAGTAACGATGACAGCACCTGCTGTCGCAAGTTTCGTCGTTTCTACCTCAACAACAATTGCTGGTATTTTTAATATCATTGCAAAAAAAGTAGAAACGTGCATGAATTTATAATTGCATAATTGCGTATCAAAATTTCATGCGGCAATAGCAGTAATGTCGATGATCGCATTTATGGTCAATAACGTAATAATTCCCGATGAAGATTATAAAAAATAATTTATTCTTACAATGAAATATTTGACAAATCGGAGAATCAATCAGTTACACTCAAACATTAATAATTTCAAACGAATTATTACAACAGATCGTCACCAATACAGCACCTCCAAAATCCACAATGATATCAGCTAGTTCAACCATGAGTTTAGCATTAATTTTCCATCTGCAATTCCAGCCAGCGAGTTAGCACTAGCACAATTGGAAGTTTATTATAGTTTGTCGAACATCAGATCAAAATCATTTGGTGGATTACAACCGAACAACTCGCTGGTATTTGCAAATAAAAATTGCGGTGACGGAACCAAAGATTGGCAAGTAGTCAGTATTCCCACGGGTAGTTATCAAATTGAACAGATCAATGATGATTTTCATCGCCGGATTAAATCAATCACTGGAAAAGAATCCAAGATAGCCATTACTGTTCACGAACCAACATTATCTGCGGCGATTGAAGTATATTCTCCAGATTATGCCGTAGGCATATATAAATCATCAGTTAGAACTGTATTAGGATGGCTAGAAGGTATACCGGCTTATCTAGGACCACCAGAACCAAAACGAGATGAATTTCTTTCGGTGAAGCAATAATTTACAAGTGTTCCAGAATATCGAAAAGAAGAACCATGAACAGCTTTTAATACAGATTTATACATTGTCGGTAGTGACAGTAAAAGTTTTCCTTTAATAACGGATTTATTAGTATATACTGACGTACTTGCAGATGAAAATGACGAAATTGTTTGGGGAAAAAAGGTCGAACCTAAATACTATTGATTCCTTTGCTTATGCAATTAAGGCTGAACATATTAGAACATATACTAATATAACAAATCTGTTTACGAGTATAATACAACATTACAACGAAGACGTAAGACAACAAATCACTGAAAATATTAATAATCTGACGCATCACGAAATACGTCAATAAAATAATAATTGAAAATGTAAAATCCATCGACGAATTGAAACAGTTATTTTTAAAACATTCTGCAAATTCGATCATTGAAATAATTGATGATTTCCTTTTACCTGAACTTAAATTTGATAAGGGTCAATCAATTGGTGAGATCGTTAATAAATATTTTCCAAAGGTTTTAGAATTAGGTATTATTACCAGAAAGAATAAATATTATTATCAGAATCTGAGTAAGTATTATTATCAGAAAGAATAAACGGTATTATCAGAATAAAAATATACTATAATCTGAATAAATATTATTATCAGAATCTGAGCAAGTATTATTATCAGAAAGAATAAATATTATAATCTGAATAAATATTATAATCCGAATGTAAGTAAGTATTTTTATCAGAAAAAATAAATATTATAATCCGAATAAATGTTGTATTGAGAATCTGAATAAATATTATAAGCTGAATAAATACTATAATCTGAATAAATATTATTATCAGAATAAATATTATTATCAGAATAAAATAAATATTATAATCTGAATAAATAGTAGAATCAGAATAAAATAAATATTACAATCTGAATAAAATAAATATTATAATCATAATAAATATTATAATCTGAATAAATATTATAATCAGAATAAAATAAATATTATAATCAGAAAAAATAAATATTATAATCAGAATTAATATTATAATCAGAATAAATAGTATAATCAGAATAAATATTAAAATCAGAACAAAATAAATATTATAATCTGAATAAATGTTATAATCAGAATCTGAGTAGGTATTACTATCAGAATAAACATTATTATCAGAATAAAATAAATATTGCAATGTGAATAAATATTACTATCAGAATAAAATAAATATTGTAGTGAGAATAAATATTATCATCAGAATCTGAGCAAGTTTTACTATCAGAATAAACATTATTATCAGAATAAAATAAATATTATAATCTGAATAAATATTATTATCAGAATCTGAGTAGGTATTACTATCATCATAAAATACATATTACTATCAGAATAAAAAAATATTATAATCTGAATAAATATTATTATCAGAATCTGAACAAGGATTACTGTTGGAATAAAATGAATATTACTATCAAAATAAAATGCATATTACTATCAGAATAAAATAAATATTATAATCTGACTAAATATTATTATCAGAATCTGAGTAAGTATTACTCTCAGAATGAATATTACTCTCAGAATAAAATAAATATTACAATATGAATAAATATTATTATCAGAAAAAATAATACTATCAGAATGAAATAAATATACTGTCAGAATAAATATTATAATGAGAATCTGAATAAATAGTATTATCTGAATAAAAATAAATATAAATATTATTATCTGAATAAATATCATAATCAGAATAAAATAAATATTATCATCAAAATAAAATAAATATTACTATCAGAATAAAATAAATATTACTATCAGAAACAACAAAAGAATAATCATTGTGGAAGTTGTAACTGCAATATGTTTTGGCAGTATCCGAATAATAATCCAAGACAGTTTACCGTAGATAGATTTAATAGAAGCCTTGGTTACACGCGAAAACGTGATGTTGACCTGTCAAGAGTGCAATCGACGTAGGGGTGCCAGTTTACAGAAGTGAACGCGGTGGTAACTGTGTGTCTTCAGGAATTACTTGTAACTGTTCATGTACAAATCCACGTTGAGGAGCAGTTGAATCCAGTCTGTAGATTGCAGGTCTTCCTGTGGATCTAACCACACTGGAAATTTTATGTGTAGTCACACTCCAGATAGGATCAGTTGCTCTTTTTCTACCCCATTCAAGTCCACTGGGTTCATATAAATATCTTACAGTTACATTACCTAATACTGGTTGTTTTGAAAAATCATGTCGTTGTAGTGGTATATGTTTCTATGTAATCACATTATTAGGTTTCATAGACGTTGCAAGTGTAAATGCATTATTTAACGCTGCTATCACACTTGGTAACTTTGCAACCCATTCACGAGATCTCTTGTCTGCCTTAACTATTTCCTTCGCATACGGTTATCCAAATAATCTCTCAGAAGTGTTCAATTAAATCGTTCAACGATTGCCTGATCGCGGTGAATTGTAGTGTGTCCTCGTCTGATTTTGACATTATGTTTCTTCATTAACGATGATACTGCATCCAGAAATCCTTTCCCAGGATCAACCTGTAATACTTGTGGCCATCGTAGACCACCACGTTGATAAATTAGTTCAAACGCAGATGCAACTTCAGTTGCTGTTTTTGCTGATAGTTGTTCTGCTTCTTTATATCTACTTGCAACATCAGCGACAGTGAACGCGTATTGCATGTGCGTAAATGGCATCTACCAATTTTAAGTGTATCATGTGGCAAAAACAAAATATATGCTTGATGAACTTCATTGGGAACACTGACATCAAAATATGCGTACTGAATTTTTTTTAGGCGGGGATAGATAGATTTGACATATTGCATGTCGTCCTAACCAATTTGCAGCAACAGAAAGTGAAACATATGCTGCATCAGCATGTTTACTAATCACTGCTCTGCCTCTCCAATATCCACTTGGACTATAATAAACCGATTCCATTATGGCAATATCCGATTAATTAATTACCAGCCGTTAACACAAGTTTACCGTTCATCGCAGATTTTACCAGAAAACTAGCGAGTTTTTCTCTGAGAGATTTATTATTTATAGAATTTAACGCATGAATCAACTTCACATATGCAATATGTCGTTGTTGTAAATCTTTGCTTTTATACGCAAAATCATGAATATGAAACGCTTGATCAATTGCGTGTACTGTATACTCTCCAGGTCTTGGTTGGTCTCGTTCGTCAAGTCGAATATCAAGTCGGGTTCCAGGACCACAATAATTATATCCAGGATGATGTTTCTCACCAGGGTATTTAGCCCATGGAGTCCCTGGTAATATTCCCAGAGAAGAAGCAGTATCACCTCCTGTCTCTTGATTTGTCAAGGGAGATACATTTGTATCTTTTTGTACCACATTTCACACATTTGCCTGTAAGTGCACACTTTTTATTTTTTGTTATCATTTTTGTTAATCCAGTGGTGGGGGTGGGTGCTCTATATTGAACGCAATATAAATTCATATTATTTGTCATATGGATATAATTGACTTCTCCGCAACACGAAAGCAGGAGCCAGTCAAACATCATCCAGCACTACCAAATTCTATAAGGATGATAATAATTGGCCCATCTGGATCTGATAGGACGCAATTGTTGCATAATCTGATAATGAGATGGTTCATGTGGGATAGGTTATATTTAGTAGCGCCATCTGTAGATGATCAGAGATGCTATGAAGTACTCAAGGATTTTAATGAAAATGCAAAGTTCCTTGACATAAGTCAAGGGGATGAAGACGGTAATGAGATTATATTGATTTTATTACCAATATTGATGAAGCGCCATCTGTAGATGACCTTGATGTACTTATTAATAACCTCATACTGTATGATGATTTGATGCTGAACAAACAATCAAATCCAGCTCGGATATTTTCCCGAGGATGACACAAAAATACTGACGTGATTTATGTTATCCGGCGATATACACAAATACCTTAAGTGATCAGAGATAACTGCAATATTTTAGTTGTGATTAATAGAGTTGATACACATACTCTGCGAAACATTCATCAGACTTGGTGTTCTGGGGACATGGATATGATTAAGTTCAAAAACTATTTTTTATTTTTTCAGCGGCGCAAGCTACTCGACACGGATTTATCACAATACCTTTACATGATCCTAGGTCGAGGTATCGTATGGGTCTTGATAAAATCTTCGGAGAAAAACCAGAGCAGCAGAAAGGGTGCGACCAAGCGTAGATTTTCCGCGAGTAAACAAACACACAATGAAGGTCAACGATGGAGTAACCCAATTGGTAGGGGTTTATATCGTTGTTGACTATTGAGACCATACTTTTGTTTTAATAAGTAACAATCCAAACAAGTGGTCTTTTCACCCTCTCTGCTGCTGTTTGGCGTTATTGACCTTGTATTTTCAGCCTTTATGGGAACCTTTATTTTCACGAACGAACCCTTCTAATCTTCGTAGGGTTCACACTCTCTGCTGCTAAAACTGTAGATTAATTCGGAATTGCAAGTTGTTGCGCGCAATTTCTCGACAAATATATATTCTAAGTTGGAGCGCAATAGTGACGTGAGTTCATTTCAGCGTGAAAGAATACACTTAGCCAACACAAACATAGATTGTTATAAACTGGAGAAAAAACATTTAAGTGTGAAGTGTGTAACAAAATGTTTACTCATATTGGAATTTTTAAACAGCACATGACCATTCATGCTGGAGGAAAACCATTTAAGTGTGAAGTATGTGATAAAATGTTTACCCGTAGTAGAAGTATTAAAGAGCACATGCGCATTCATACTGGAGAAAAACCATTTCAATGTGAAGTATGTGATGATAGCTTCGCTCGGAATGGAACTTTAAAACAGCACATGAGGATTCATACAGGAGAAAAACCATTTAAGTGTGAAGTATGTGATGAAAGCTTTTCTCAGAATGGAAATTTAAAACAGCACTTGATGATTCATGCTGGAGAAAAACCATTTAAGTGTGAGGTATGTAATGAAAGCTTTACTCGGAATGGATATTTAAAACAGCACATGAGCATTCATACTGGAGAAAAACCATTTAAGTGTGAAGTATGTGATGAAAGCTTTGCTCGAAATAGAACTTTAAAACAGCACTTGAGGGTTCATACTGGAGAGAAACCATTTAAGTGTGAAGTATGTGATGAAAGCTTTACTCAGAATGGAAGCTTAAAACGGCACATGAGGAGTCATACTGGAGAAAAACCATTTAAGTGTGAAGTATGTGATAAAATGTTTACTCGTAGTATAAATATAAAAGAGCACATGCGCACTCATACTGGAGAAAAACCATTTAAATGTGAAGTGTGTGATGAAAGCTTTACTCAGAATGGAAATTTAAATCAGCACTTGAGGATTCATACAGGAGAGAAACCATTTAAGTGTGAAGTATGTGATGAAAGCTTTACTCAGAATGGAAGTTTAAAACAGCACTTGAGGATTCACACTGGAGAAAAACCATTTAAGTGTGAGATATGTGATGAAAGCTTTACTCAGAATGGATATTTAAAAATGCACATGAGGATTCATACTGGAGACAAACCATTTAAATGTGAAGTATGTGATGAAAGCTTTACTCAGAATGGAAATTTAAAACGGCACATGAGGATTCATACTGGAGAAAAAACATTTAAGTGTGAGGTATGTGATGAAAGCTTTACTCAGAATGGATATTTAAAAATGCACATGAGGATTCATACTGGAGACAAACCATTTAAATGTGAAGTATGTGATGAAAGCTTTACTCAGAATAGGTATTTAAAACAACACATGAGGATTCATATGGTAGAAAAACCATACAAATGTGAAGTGCGTGATAAAATGTTTACTTGGAATGGAAATTTAAAACTGCACAAGGGGATTGATACTGCAGAGAAACCATACAAGTGTGAATTGTGTGATAAACTGTTTAGTTGTCATGAACATTTAGAATTTCACAAGAGCATTCATAGCGGAGAGAAACCATTCATCTGAATGAAGTAGGTGATGAAAGGTTTAATCAGTTTACATATTTAAAAGTGCACATGAGAATACATATTGGTAAAAAACCATATAAATGTGAAATATGTCTTTCAGCACAATCGACATTTAAAACTGCACCTGCTGAAACATAATGGAGAAATACCATATAAGTGTGAAATGTTTGACAAAATGCTCAGTTGCATCGGATATTTAAAGCAGCACACAAGGATGCATATTGGATAAAACTACTCAAGGGGGAAGTATGCGACCAAAGGTTTAGTTGGGTATAAATTTAGAATAGCACATGGGCATTCATGAAGGAGAAGAACCATATAGGTGAAAAGTGTGTGATAAAATGTTTAAGCACAATGGATATTTAAAACTGCACATGAGCGTTCATACTGGACAAAAAACGTTTAAGTCTAATGTTGTCATCATATGTTAAGTAACCAATTAGGAAATGCTTAGTGAGATGTATTACTTTTGTTTGCACATTTCGTAACACATAACTCATTTTCATATAATAATGAACATTTGAAAGATGATTGTCTGACTTTTATTCATTAATATCTTTTACAATACAACTGAACCTTTCTGTGTTGTCTTCACATTATTCTGTTAGGCTTCATGTGACTTTGTTTGAGTTTTTGTGGCTTAGTCAGCATTAGCAGTGTTTGCAATGAAATGTTATGATGCAGTGGAAATCTTACCGTGCACATGAGAATAAATAGTGGGGAAAAATCATTTAAGTGTGATGTATGTGATAAAATGTTTAATCAGTGTGGAGCTTTAAGACTGTGCATGATGATTGGAAGTGTGTCATTGCTCAAAGAAATTGTTTTCTAGACACAGGCCCAAGGCTGGTGACTTAAGTAACTTCAGAAGCCCTTACTGAAATTCCTAAAGACTGGATGTCACAAGCCCAAACCTTCCCCTTTCTTAATACAGTAGCAATATTGCAATAGCTAAAATTTCAGTAGGATTTAAAGGGGCTTGAAGCTACTGCAAGTGTTATTAGTGTGCATCACTGCTCTCACTAGGGACTCAATGGTCCTGGTGTTCAAACTTCTTTGCCGGAGTATCTGAATGAATACTGATTAGAACCAAGTTGACATGTCAATGTGTTGTTTGCGGTATATGCTTAGAATTAATAGCCTCCCTTTATTTTTATTTTCATTTTTGTTTTTTGCTGGGGTGCTTCAGAAAGTAAAACTGTCAACCAAGAGTTGTGAAATTTAGTTTTGTTTGGCTTCGATGAAGGGTAATTGCTTCCTAAATTAGCTGTAGAAGTGAATTACACGTGAACTTTATTCTAACAGCTGAAATGATCATGCTTTGCCTTCTATATATGCAGTAAAATCCAGCTTCCAAGAAACGTTGCAATTGTTGCATATTGGAGAAAAACCATTTGAGTGTCAGAAAAGTTTTCTCTCGGAGATGTATACAATTGTCCATGATGCATACTGGAGAAAAAAACATTTAAGTATGACATGTGATGGAATGTTCATTGGTAGTGGATGTCTGAGGAAGCACATAAGGGTATATGCTGGAAAAAAAAAATAATGAAGTCTGAAGTATGTGATCAACTCATGCTGAGTTATAGTGGCTCCCTAAAGTTGCACACAATAATTTGTAGAAATGTGATAATGTGATGGAAGGTGTAATTGGGGTGAATATCATAGTTGCTTATGAGAACTTATATACATCATTGTGACCAATGACAGCGAAAGGAGTAGCTTTAAAAAACAAAGAAACCCCTGAAAACAAAATTACATTTTCACCAATAGCAATTTATTAAATTGGAATTAACATAGTTGGACCATTATAAGTTTCGGGATGCAGTAATTCCAACGTTGTTATGTCATTCAGTGATGTTTAGGAATATGTATTGATGTGACAAGTGTCAGAAAAATTAGTAACTTCAAAAAACAAAGAAACCCCTTAAAACAAAATCAGTTTTCCTAATAATAATTCATTAAATTAGAATGGACATAGTTGGACCATTATAAGACACTGAAAGAGGTAATTTCAAGCAGTAGGAAGGGTGAATAAACCAGTTTTTGGAGGGTTTATTTCGCGAAAATAATGCTTCCTATGAAAAATTAGTTGGGGGTGATTCCGACAAATATTTTTCAGGAATATTAAATAATCAACTTAGACAAAGTGGAGGGTGATCATACCAGTTTCTAGAGGGTTTAATTGTGAAAAATAAGCATCCTACAAAAAAAAATTGAGCGGATGGTGATTCCAACAAATATTTTTCAGACAAGGTGGAGGGTGAACAGACCAATTTTAGAAGGGTTATTTTCAAAATACGATAGTTAAACCGACACCGCTAACTTTATGTCAAATTTATTTCCCGGGGTTGTCACTTTCTCTGCTGCTATGTGTGGTAAAAAAATGTGGCAGGTCTCTCAACCAAAAATGTATCGAGACCTATTTGATATCGCGACCGAGGATCATGTACATTTGTCGTGGTAAATCCATGAGACTAATCACTTGCGCTTGCAGGAATTTTTAAGCTTAATCATATCCATGTCACCAGAACACCAAGTCTGATTAATATTTCTTAGTGTGTGGGTATCGACTCCATTAAAACAAATAAAAGATTGCAGTTATCTCTGATCACTTTAGGTATTTGCACATATTTCTGAGTAACATATATAATATCGGTGTTTTTGTGTCTGCTGCGGGAAAATATATTCCAGACGTGAAGTTGATTCACACTAGCTAATTGGCTGGTAAGATCTGCGAGGAAAGGTAAACTAATACTAGTGACAGGTAATTAATCAACCGAATATTGCAATAATGGAATGGATTTTTTTTATAGCCCAAGAGGATATTGGAGGGGTAGAGCACCGATTGTTCAACTTGCTGATGTGGAGGTGTTGCACGTTCTGTTCCTGAAGATTAGTTAGCACAACAGGTAATATGGCAAATTTATCTAGTACCACCTAAGCAAATTCAGTACTAATATTTTGATGTCGGCACTCCCAGTGAGGTTCGTCAGGCAAATATTTTGTTTCTACCACATGATACTATTAAAATAGGTAGACTTCAATCGCGCACATGCAAATACACATTAACTATCGTTGACTTTGCAGGTAGATATATACAAGCAGAACCACTATCAGCTAAAACAGCAACTGAAGTTGCATCTGCTTTTTGAACGACTTTATCAACAAGGTTCCTTGCAATGGCCACAGTTGCTATAAGTTGATCCTGGCTGAGAATTTCTTGGTGCTGTAATGTCGATGATGAAACAACATAATGCCAAAATCAGACAAGGACACACCTCAATTGATCTTGATCAGGCAATCGTTGAATGATATAATAGAAAACTTGCTGAGAGATTGTTTGGATATCAATATACTCAGGAAATACCCATTAACACAGGTCAGAAAGACAAGAGATCTCATGAATGGGTTGCAAGATAACCATTGTGATAGCTGCGTTAAAAATGAAATTATTCATGGAATTTCTATGAAACCCATCCATGCAATCTCAGAGAAACATATACCACTACAACGACTTGACTCTTTCTCAAAACAACCATTACTAGGTAATGTGACTGTCAGATATTTATATGAACCCGGTAAACTTGAAGGGAGTAAAAATGAGCGACTGTCCCAGTCTGGAGTGTAACCACACATACAATTTCTAGCGTGGTAAGATCCACGGGTAGACCTGCAATCTACAAACTAGATTCAACTGCTCCTAAACGTGGCTTTGTACATGAACAATTACAAGTATTTCCTGAAGATATACAATTACTACTGCCTTTGCTTTTGTGAACTGGCTCCTTGACGTTGATTACACTTGAGACAGGTCAGCATCACATTTTCACGCGTATGGCTGAGATTGCTATTAATTGTGTCCATAGTAAACTGTCTTGAATTATTATTCCAATACTGCAACAATATTACTGTGTTACGGGAAGCGCAGTGATTATTCTGTCGCTGTGTCATTTCATGATATTGAGTTCAAAGTTGCGTCTATTTTGTGTCACATCGCCGATAAGCATCTAAATGTTTCCTTACTACATCATCACTATTGCCAGTAGTTTGATTGTTGTTTACTGTGCACTCCATGATAACCCTCCGCAGCTGAGATATTCTTCTGACCCGAGACACTGCCAGGTAAACTAAATTTAACCATTTGATCCGATCATCAGCAATCAAAATATTTGTATCGGAAATAGTTAATCCTTGTGACGAATGAATCATTATAGCATATCCTAGTGTGCATGGAGATTTATCCATCGTTAGCACGCTCTCAACAGCGCTCACAGGAACTAAAATGATTTAATTTAATACAACATATTGTTTATCGCCTCAAACTGGAATTTCAATATCAATATTTTGCTGTCACGTATCTGCTAGGCGATAACATACTGGTACAGGTAGATTCAAAATTTTTTCTTTATCAACTGAAATAATTGCAGCTTAAGGGAATCACAAACTATCTTCTAACTTGCAGCTATCAAATCAGCAGGACTCCATAAATTCCAAAAATCATTTATAGGTGTTTTCGGAATTATCTGTAGCATTATTTTACACTGAATCTTTTCCGGCTGCAATCTGATAAATTTCTTAAACTCTCTTAATTCTGGATCATGTGCTCGGTAATCATCAGTTATTTCCTCATACTAATCCAAGAATATTTTCAGCCATTCATGCAGAGATAATCCAACAAGGTGGTCGTTGGCCATAATCACCACACATTATTACAGCAGTGTTCCGAGTTAATAACCAATCAAGAAATATGTTTTACAGAGACTGTGCATATTTCATCCCCCAAAAGTAATGTTAGAATCTTTGGCGAGTCTATGTCAGAATTTGGAAATAGTTAAATCGCACGCGTTGTTTTACCAGAACCACGGCATCTGTTAAGATTGACTGTCTTATGTCTGGCCACAGGATCATACACCGACGGTGATGATGACAATGTTGACATTTGATTATTTTTATCATGAATATCCTTGGGAATATAATCAGCAGATTCAGAATAACTGAGTATCGCTTTACTCTCTATTTGGCCCATGATGAATTGGCACCGATCTTCAACAATTCTGCATATTTTCTATCCACATCAAATGCATCTATGGCAACACTTACCCACGGTATCAGGAAATCTGTTTATCATTGATAATAAATTTATCGAAACATACTCTAACATCGAAGATCTTAATTGAATGAACTGTGGTGATTCATCATCAGTATAGCTCACAATTGTACCATTTAGATCCGTCTGACAAGCAAGCATTATTTCGACTTTTAAATGTGCCTTTCTCTGTTGTATCAGCAATTAGAAAATCGAGTTTGGCATCTTCGATTATTAATCTAGTGCAATGTCATTTATGATCACATGAACCACCCTGAGTAAATTAAGCGATTATTGATTTGCCAAGGTATTTTGCAAGTTTATTTTCATATTCAATTTCATCGGGATTATGCTCAAAGATTTTGTCGAGAAAAGATATATCATCAGGAGGTGGTTTTAGTAAACAGACTTGTTTCTGTGGACGATACGAGATATTATTGCTTCACTTACAGTTAAGGATGCTAAAATTTCAGCATCAATCGTATATCGTAATAACACATTTGGAGCCCAACCACATTCGCTAAAATGACGACCAAACCAGGCAATCGGATGGAGATTTTCCGTAAATTCAAATGATTCAATACATGCAAATCCAGTTAAATCAAAATCTGTTAAATGTCCATTGAGCGCAACTCTGGTCATCTCCTGTGTTGGATGTCCAAATCTCATAAAATATTCATAACACTCCCATTCCAAGAAAACTAATATGCAACCATATCAATTGAAATAACGTCCCCGTAATCGTATTTAGTATTTCACAATCCGCCGTGTCCGTATTCGCAGCAACTTATCTTCACAACGACAAAAAATTCCTATCGTATTGGTTTCCATGAATTTTTCTCATGAGCAAAGTGAACAGCAACTAACTGAATGACAAAACAATTACCGAGTAATTGTTAAATATCATTTTTCATCTCGCGCTGAAGAGATTCTGGTCCATAAATATCTCCATTAGGTCGTACAAACCGATTGTAATTTTCACATTCGGAACTTTGAAAGAACCAAACGGATACAGGGTCACTCTTACTAATTTTATTTACAAAAGCAAACAGATCACCGTTCTAAAATTTAACAGTTCTATCTCGTGGAAATATTGTTACATCCATCGTCCATGCGTGCTCGTTACGATGAACGATCTCTGTCGAAGCTCCTTTTGATTTGTATTTTGACTCGTACAAATCTCGCCGGTTATTGTCTTCACCCTTATCGGAAAGTTTAATGTCTTTTCCATGCTCGGCAACGTCGTTGATCGTTGCTCCATGTTGCTTGACACATTTGGCCCATTCATTTATTTTTTTACGTCGAAGTTCTGTTAGATGATTTTCAAGTATTGCATTTGTGAAATGTTCTGTAACTCGCTCAGCAACATAAATGAGCATCAAAATTTTCATTGGTTTGAGATCATCAACGCAAGGTTTATTATTCAGCGGATATATCGTATAAACAACCGCCATCACATTATATGTTCGTTCATAATATGGTTTGTCAATACCAGTCAACATTCATGGTTTGGAATTTTTACTTTACCTTAGAACATCTCCAGAGTGATGCGATTCTCGAACATGGTAACGTTTGTTACGGATAATCCAGGTGTCGTCTTCTTCCAAAATAAATTTAGTTCTAAAACTGTATGTTTGTCGAGATAATTGATAATTGTCCTTGCTCGCTGGTCATTTAGTGTAGCATCAACGTATTGGATGATTCTGAATGTTGACCACAGTTGAGCTGCACCATCGTTGCGAAACTCTCTCTTGGCGCTTGAATACTATCGATTAGAGTCTTATCCTTTTAACCAACTAGAGCTCACCTAGGCAAGTCAGGAGCTATTCTGCTAAGATCAAATCTCCCCTGAGAAGGCTTAATCGCAGATAATCTCGTAAATTTTTCCATCTAATAATTAAGGAAAAGATATATTGAAATTAACCTTTAATTTATAATATATAATGATTCGAGCAAAGAATAAATGGAAGCGGTTGATGTTTGGCTCCACAACTCCTTGTAATCGGGACTGTGTAAATTAATTCTGTGGATATCACCTGCAGAGTGTGAGACGACCGAGTCAAGGACCAAAACCATGTTTATAATGTAACAAAGGACTCCGGAGAAACTCGCAGTTGTGTGCATATTGTGGAGGCAGAAAAAAACAGAGCTTTTAAACGGTATTGTAATGTAAAAAAGACCTCCAACGGTGTCAGTGATAAATCTCTCATAACAAAAACGCTGGAGACTATCTCGTTAGATTTTCTTGACGATGACAAAGTCCTTGTCTCTGACAAGGGGGATATTTTTTCTAGTAATACAATAATAATTTAGACAAATAATATTTATCATATAAATGGAGCAAGGAGAATTTGTAACACATCCTATCATTAGAAATTATGTGGCATTATGTGATGATATAATTAGGAACTGTCGACTAAAAAAACAGTCGGTTTCGTCAATAATACTGGTTATCTCAGATTTAGTGCTGGAAAGATATATATCTTTCAGAGATATGTGTACAAATGTTTTAATGATATAATCAAAGATGGACTTGTGAATGATCATAAAATGGATTCAGATCCGAAAAATAATTCTCTGAGTAATTTGCAGGCTATTACACAAAGTCAGAATTGCAAACTTGGAAATATTAGCAAGAATACAAATTAAAAAAGTCACAACCGGTTATATTTGTAAATGTAGAAACACGGGGAAAATAGAATTTCGATAGTTTTCCAACTTCGGTACAACATGTTGCAGATAATATAACTAGATCAGTATTTTCAAAAAGATACAAACAGTGAATAATATTTCTATATTGCGCACCGAGAGAACTGTCAAGGGAGATAAATCCGACAAGCAAAGATTCATTCAGTGAGGAGATTAAATAGTAACCTCGCTAATATTTCAGGGATCGTCCTAGGCTTCGCCAATGTCGCAAATTGCCATTTTATTCCCTTACTGGCGACAAAATATATCATCTGGCGATTTGTTTGGCGACAGCCTTTTTGGCTCTTTAATTTGTACATACAATCATGGATTTGGAGTGGAGAAATTCGAAGGAACCACGAAAAGAAGCCACAAACTTGGATACACAATGGACTGGAATCTATCTGTTACATAAACAAATCCTTTGTTCGTATTGACAAACCCATCTTTACAGTGCATCATAATCCACTTATGTTGACATCTGGCCCGAGTACTATATGCTGTGATACACTCAATCATGCTACCGGACTATACCTGCAATCGACCGACCTCTGAAGACGCGAACAGAAACAACTACAATTAACTGAACGACGACTAATCCATCTGTTGTTTATTTTAAATATACCAATAGAATAGTTTTGCTGAAACTTCAGAGAAAACTGATAACCTTTGAAGTACCGATTGCTGTGTATAAATACAAAGCAAATGGAAAAAATCTCAATCAGAATTATATACTGTCACAAGTGCAACTTTATCATGGGTAAACGTTAAGTTAGACGTTGCGTGTTCATCGTCTCATCCTAAGAGTAAGTTAACAAAATTAAAAGCATTTTGGATTTTGTGCAAATTCATCAGACAATACAGTCACTGAACCTAATGTGATACCTGACAGTCCAACATCATCTACATGTAGTGATGGTAGTAATGATTCAAGTGCAACACCACATCATGATGAACGGGTCAAAAGTTCCCGATAATTTCTCGACAGCTGGAATCTTGAGCGTCCGTGGCTGAGATATGATACAAAGTTAATGCAGATGTTCTGTGATATATGTATCAAGGCAATAGTTGTCCATTCATTTACAACTGACTGTGATGTTTTGAAGGAGTGTCTCATCAAACATGAATCCAGGCGGGGTAAATAATATCTCTTAATTTTGTTCATTCTTCTTTTACTTTTGCCATTAAATCCCGTGTTACGACTCCAGGGACTTGAACTACGCAACAAGAAATAGCAAAACAAACAAGTTTTACGTAATTGAAAATAATTTATTTCTCAAAATGCAAGAGAGATAGAATTAAATTCACTTACAGCATAGTGAATTAATTCCTATTTCCTAAAAGTCCTTTCAATCCCAATAGTTCCAAGAAATCCGAATACATTCCAACGAAAAATGCCCCTTCTGTGTTTAAGTTTCAAATGTACGGAAAGATTTCCAAAGAATTCAAATAGTCGCTGAATAAATTGATTTAATACAGTACAGTTATTCTAGCGTGTCATGCCAAAAATAAATCTTTTCACAGACCAGGCTGGAAGACTGAATCCGAAAACACGCAAATGGGGACCTACCATCGGGAATTTTTTTGCGGCATATTTAAGCATCGTCTTCACTAAATATTAACGATTTTTCTGGTCCAATACATGTGAAATTCTCAAAGGACGCGCCGTTTCTCCCTGTGGAGTGCGTTATTTACACCCCCCCCCACACACACACGTGCCCCATTTGATAGTCTGGTCAGCTGTGCCGAAACTGCACAATAAATAAAGGTTAGACTCAAGCCTCTTCGACATACTTCAAAGAAACCGCCAGTTATACAGTGAGTAAAAGCACTAGCAACTGATTGACAAATAAACAATTCCCATTTTTTTTATAAGTAGCAATGCCTAAAAATGGATGTGAATTTATGTTAACAGTTCAAATGTGGTCTCAAGCTACCATACATGTGATAACAATTTCCCACATTTTATATCCCACCTTATTTTCTTATTGTTAACTCATATATCCATGCAACACTGCTTACTAAACAACATATTTATTTCGAATTAGTTTTTTTTTGGGGGGGGGGGCACATATGCTCCGTAATATGTTTCTTCTTTCCTTCTTTCAATTCATGATGGTAATTAATGCTTATATATACGGTACAAGTGTTGACTCATGTAAGTTTCATTGGTGGGAATGGAGATCCTAGTTTGTTTATCGAGAAAAAAATCTACAGCATTCAGTGATCAGTCTTGGGATTTAGGAAGCAATTCACTAAAAGCAAAGCATGTAAAGCGCTTCAAAAATAAATATCTGAACTCCTGGTTGACGGAGATGTATTTTGTGAAGCTAGCCATTTTTTAAAAAAAGGGGGGGGGGGGCATTTAATTCCTAAATGCATGAAATCGACGGTCGCATTATACATCACTTATCTTACATTGCAAAGTACGATCATAGGGTTTTAGTATTAAAATGTCATTAGCTAAAGTTCCTTGCAAAACTATTATTTGGAAAATAATATACATAATATAGATTTGCTTTAATACCTGATGTTTCTATTAAAAAGAGAGAGAGAGAGAGAGAGAGAGAGAGAGAGAGAGAGAGAGAGAGAGAGAGAGATCAGGAAAATAGATATTTTACATTTGATAATGCATTTATTTCAGGTGACAACAGTCATACCTATGCACTAACGGTGATACGGGATGCAAAGACCATGGAAGCAGTGCAAAACAGTCATGTAATGATTTATTTTGTAATATTATGGCTGTATTGCTTGTTGTCAATAAAGTAATAACTATCCTATTTTTTGTTCAATTTTCATTGCATTTTACATTAACAGACTTGGAAATATTCATTACTTGTTCTGACGATATTTTTTGAAAATTGGCGACAAAATATTGAGGTTGGCGATTTTTTTGGCGACAACTTTTTGAAAAGCCAGGACCATCCCTAAATTTTATAACAACCTTAACTTATTAATGAATTTTTAGGGTCTTTTTTATGTTATTTTAAAAGCAATATCCTTGATTTTTATTTTGTCAGGTTCCTTCCTCCCTCCCGATTTTGTCATGGATAATAGTTAAGAAAAGAGAAAATAAGCCCCCCCCCCCCATTTCTTGATTTCCAAGTATCAAGGACCTTATATAATTTCTGAAACGTATAAATATTGGGGTCCCACCCCAAAGCTCGAAATTCTACAGAACAATTACATCTTTCCACCATGTCACCACATGGTGGGTGCTATTTTGCACTCCCCGGGTTGATTATGGGGAGGGTATGCAAATCTGTTGAACGTAGAGAAGGACCCCTGGTGGTGGTGTATGTATATATGTAAATTATAACTATTAATATAAAAATTGTAAATATGTAAATTGTAAATATGTATATATGATAGTAAATCTCATGAGAACTTTACCACTTAACAATAATATAAAATAAATCATGCAGCAGTGCCACTGTTCTGACAATGATTAGTTAATGAGAATTTTAGCACTTTAAGTGTGTGTCAATGTGGGTGGATTGCAATCCCGCAAAACGTAGGGATGCCAGAATTAAGTATATTGTGCTGTCCTTATAATTACATACGTATATAATGCTACTATACTTAAGATTGTATATACTATAAATATTGCAAATAATATGCATATTTGCCGTCTTTGGTACAAACTCTAAATACTGTAAACAATATGTGTATTTGCCGTCCTCCATTCCTCATATTGAATGCAATTTTTTAAACAGATATTTAGCATATATAATGAATCACGAAATATTAATGCAATTATCTCTGCAAGTCAAAAATCACAAACCCATATACAACTTTCTGATCAACTTGATTTTGAAAAAATTACAAATGATTTTGAAGCGCTACAAGAACGAAAGTCTGAAGGTAGAAACACAGTAGCAGCCGAATGTTGGTTTATTAAATTATCCAAACAGACAATGACACAATCGCTAGTTTGAGCAAACGATGATAAACAAATTGAGCAATTCATTCCACTTGCAACGGCGTTTGAGAAAATTAGATCAGAGTTGCCACACGAATACAAAACAGGAAAGATTGTGGATTCGCGTGTAAGACAGTTGAAATAAATTATGTCCGATTGTAAACACCTTGACGTTATTACTAACGAGAATTGTGAAAGTGAAAGTGAAAATTGTGACATCTGAACAAAGTGAAAGCTATGACGCAGTTCAGATATTAGGAATTTCCCCGAAAATTCTTTTTTTTTTATTCTTCATGATGAAACATTAAACTAATTTTGATCAGTGGTATGTTAGTTGCAAAAGTATTATATTTTAGTAACTTCGAGATAAAAATGTTCTTTTTATCTGCTTTCGACCAATTTGGTCAATTTTCACTGATGTTTGATTAATTTTCAAAAGACTTTTTTATATCTTTAACTGACCCATTTAGAGAAGGTGTGGAGCTTTACCCTCATAAAACCTGAATTCGGACTGAAAAGCAATTATTATTTCGATCATTTTCCCTGAAAAATGACAAAATTGGTCAAAAACAGGTAAAATATAAGATTTTTCGGACTTAACAGAGAAAATTGTAATACTTATTTATTCTGATTATAATATTTATTTTCATTCCGAATCAGAATATGTTATTTTATTTTGATTATAATATTTTGTAGCTTATCAAGTTTGCTACAGGAATGTGCATAATTTAAACTGATATTTTTTATCATATTTAACTTCAATGATATGATCCCTATTGAATTCTTGTAATTGTTCCTGAGTCAGCATATTTTATCATCATCACTCATATCATCGATAAATGGCGTAATAGTAGAATTTATTTGTCTGCAAAATTAAGATGTAATCTCATTGCATTGCCAAGAATTTATTTATTACATGTGCGCGTGCATGAAAGTAAGTCATTATATATACCCGCGGGCAAACGTTACTTAAAAAAAATATTTTTTTATTAATATTTGGGAGGGTGTCTCACGATCACGACGTTGCCGATCTTACGATCTCACGAACGCACATACATACATAATAGTCAAAAAGTCCTCTCGCAAATCAAGAAGGTATCCTCGCTGGTCAGTAAGATTGAAATGTATCCGTGACAACAGTGGATTATGACATCGTAGATAAACCGGATTAACATGTTCTAACACAATCAAACATCCAGGTGGGTTTGAGGGGTGAATGTGTAGAAAATGTACCCCTGCTGGGCCTGACTGGATTTTTCAAGATCTGCTTGGCAACCTCCATCGATAGCATCACATACAAGATTCACAAATATGGTAGTTGTGATCGCGACAACACCTGGTGATATATGACGACCTCCACCGTAAGGACCATTGTTGGTTTTGAGGATGTTTGCCGGTGGGGATACTTTTGTCCATGCGGAAATAATTTTGGGGTAGTTTTCATTGATGATATCATTGACGGTTTTCTTTAGTTCTTCGCAGTTAAATCAGGGTAATACAAATTTTGGTAAGTCTGCCTCGGTTACTTTATAATGTGTAGCAAATAATTCTTGAACATTTTTTTTATTTGTCTGCGGGAGACTGATCGGTAACAACTGATGCAATAATAACTTGATTATCATAATCTGATACAATCTGATTTAGATATTGTACCATTACAATGATTTGATTTTTTAGATTGTCGTTGGGATATTCTTACACGTAATTTAGAAATAAACGTCGTAGAGTCGTTGACACAGTTTGATGTTCATTTTTAATTGCATCCGCGAACGAATTAATAAATTATTCATCGATAAATGCATTACCATATTTAACAATATCATATACTGCTTTTTCTAGTCTAGGAATGTTTTGCCATCATATTCAACATCAGCAGGTTGTCTAAATCCTGTTAATATGTCCCTTGGCTTTATCCATCTCCACGGGTCAATTTTTCGATAACTGGGAAATGTGTTGTTTTAAAATATTCGTTTGTAAGAAAGATAATCAGATCGTTGAGGTTCTGGTGGTACATGATTAACAGGTGTTATCTCTGGACATCCTAACACAGTTCGGATCGACGACTGATATATATCGACTTTGTAGTCAGGCGTTGATATTTCTATTGCAGCTGATTTCTATTGCGGCTGGTAACGTTGGCTCATGACCCGTAATAGCGATTTTGGATTCTCTACCTGTGATAGATTTGAAAACTGCCCGTAGGTATGCTCACAATACTTATGTCTGGTGTTCCATCATGTTTATTTTAATAAGCAAATACCAGTGAATTATTTGTTTGCAACCCACCGACTGACTTCGACCTAATATTTGGACAGCTATGATACTCTCGCAATTGTGCTATTTCTATTTCCTCCGCTGGAATCGCCGTTGAAAAGCTAACGTAAAACTCAGGTTTGGTTGAGCTTGCTGGTATCATCGTGGTTGTTGGTGGTGTTGTATTAGCTACAATTTGTTCTAGTAATTCTTGCGACATTATTATTTAAATCTGGGAGATCTCATATTAATTTTCGTAGGAGACAAGGGAGATTCTATCTTATCTTGCGTCCCATTGAAAATCTTAATCATTTCTGTGAATTCCTGATCTGATATTACTCCATCGTTGAGACCTGATGATATCAGCGAAGATAATGTGGCGTGTGCGTGTGTAACCGCTGATAATTTATTTGTATATTCGTGTAATTTATTAACCGCGTAAGCAGATTTGTTTTGCAATGACATTAAGTATACGGAAGACAGTTACTGTTTCAGCGATTACCGCGGATGCAGAATATACAATTAAGTCGGTAAAAACAACACGTCAGAGATATATTTTTCTGCTGTACTGTATACTCGTCAAAGATACTTTTTTAGTTGGGTATGCCACTTCCATGCTTGCTCGTATCTAAACCGATGAACGTCAATGGGGGGGGGGGTCATTTTTACAATGTAACAGGAACATTTAAAGTACGTGGTATACTGGCGTATTATTAGCCATATTGATAGAAGCAGTCATTGTGTCACCGGTGGATCGTAAGCGATCACTAATCTCAGTTCTGATCGTGGTGTTGTTGTTCTCCACATACGTTTTTGTTGCTGCATCATTGTCTGATTTTGGTTCTCTCACGCTGATAATTGTAGTTTTACTCATGCTGAGATTACCATACATAATACCTTGAATTCTTCTTATGCGTCGAGTTATCTCTCCCATGAGCGTTAGAAGTAATTCCTCCGAATTTTTAATTTTACCGTTTTTAGCAAACACCATTAAGTTATCTTCGGTCGCATATGGAACTTTCAGAATAATATATGTCAACGGTATAGTGTTCGTCTTTAACCGTCCTTGCTCATCCTGAAAACAACAGCTTCATTTTGGTTCACATCTGAGAGACGCAAAAGATCAGCGAGCTCATTCTTAAGCTCGTTAAGGATTGCATATTTGTTTAAGTCACCATTGGGTTTATCTTTAGCAGATCTTTAGCAAATATCTACCATTATATATTACACTAAGACCCGTTTGAAACGACCACTTGTATACTCATGCACCACTTTATGAGGTGGTGTCAGGGACCTTGACAGAGTGTCGAGCACAGCGAGTACATATTGGCCACATATTGGCAGATCAGTTATTGTCTGTGTTGGTAATAATGAATACCAGACGGGAGTGTTTTGAGGCCCGCCGACATATTTTAAAAATTCTCTTTGTGGCGCCAACCCATACGAATCAAAATAAACAATTCCACGTCGGTCAACAATTTATGCAACCCAATGAGTACCTGATCAGAACTTCCATCGAGATTAATGATACCGGTTTCAACACAGTTTGGTTGTTTTGGCAATTGAACATGCATAAAGAAACCTCTGAAGTTGTTGAATTTTAATTTTTAGCAGCATCAAGTAAATCAAAATTAGACATGGGGAGCATGTTTAGCGAAGTATCCCGGGTAGTCTCAGACATGAGCCGCTAGAGGCTTGACCGTACCACGAAGGAGGGTTCCTGACAATCTTAGACCCCGCCTATTTGTGGAAGAATCCTTTCTTCTTTTTTATTTGAGGCTCTTCCTGTTGTTAACCCAGTCGGTGATCATTTGGCGCTATTGAAGTGCCTCAGTTGACGTTCCGTCTGCGATCTGTGCTGTAACATTCCTACTCCACATATTTTTTTAGCTGATGATTGTAGCTTTTTAATCTGACTAGGAGTCAGAGTAACACTAACATGGTGATATGACATTATAATATCATGAGCGATTTAATTACTGGTCATGCAGTCAATTACATATTCTCCACTGCGGCATCAATAACTCTAATTTGTCCACCAACACCTTCAAGCAGCATTGTTTGTTTTGAGAGTATAACAGCAATCGCTCTGTAATTAGCAATAGCTCCTCTTGACGCACGAGCTCGAAAGTGTATGTCAACTATAGTTTGTTTAAATAAATCCAGGTGTTCCAGCGAAAAGTAATAAATCGGATACACCGTTGCAAAATCTAGTTGTGATATTTGTAGACCAGAATCAATATTTTGATTTCGTCCCAAGAATGTCATGAAAAAATGATATGCTCGTGCTACATTACTGCATGGAAACTCGCGACAAGCGACAGAATATTTGCGGACGCACGACTATGTTTTCGATGACATAATAGAAATGACTGAAAAAATGAAACCGCATCAAATATTAAATAAACTGTCTTCAAAGTATGATGAACTGTCCCAACCGAAAGGACTTCAACAAATTTATGACAAACAAAAATAATAAACATAAAAAACACAAACAAAAGAATAACTCCAGGACACTTCAACAATATTGCTGACCAAATCATACATTTCGAAAATTTGGTAACTGAAAATAACTCGTTTGTACGATAAGTTATCAGGACCAGCGGTAAACACTCTTGTGTAATTTTGTACACAGACGAACAAATAACGGACATTGCAAATCTTTGTTGCTCCGGGCAGGCTGTACTTGGCTTTGAAAAAAACTGTTATGCTTTGTAAAATGCATGTAACGGTAACATGTTACAAGCAACTGACAGTAAAACGGGTCGGAACAGGTGAACTACCAATCTCTCTTGTACCGCTCTTCATTGACTATAATAGCGATTTTGAAACTTAGTCATTTTTTTCATGATTTGAAAATAAAACATATGGATTAAAATTTTAGGTGCATTGTAACTGGAAGTGATGATGAGACGGCTCTAGTCAAAGGCATTGCGGCAGTACTGCCCGAAGCAACACACGTTTTGTACCCACGCCATTTACAAGAGAATGTTAGGCATATATTTACAAACGACGCAACACTATCTTGAAAGAAATTTTCGGTGAAGACGGACTAGTTGACGCTCATTACAGCATTTGCTTTGATGACACATGTGAAACTTTAGAAAATCTTTTTGCTGGAATTTCAGATAAATGTCTTAATTGCTTTCAGGAAAAACTAAAGACAAATATCAAGCTAAATTCAACAAACCGTTAAAAATCTATCATTTAGACCGCATGTGTAAAAATAATAATTGTGAGTGTATGAACCACGTTCTTAAACAGACAGTTTATTGAAAGACGAAAACGGTCACGGAATTTGTACAACTGACACATAAATTAGTAACTGGACAATTCAGAAATCTAAAGAATGCTCTAGTAGACACAGGAGAATTCCGACTTGCCGACAGTCACCAACAATTTCAGTCAACAAAATCAGCATGGATAAAATGACAGAGCAACAACGTACAAACTTGTACGAACGCGTTAGTCGCCACAATGAGATAAACACAAAATACATAACATCTACGGACGGTCAGACAAATGTTGTTGCACCAAGAACTAACGGACGAAAACCTAGACAAAAAAAAAAACGAAAAATCAATGTACGAACTGTGACAATTAATGCAATAAAATCTAAATATAAACCAGAGATTTCGTCATGATTGTAGGTTACTGCATTTGTATGGGAAAATATGAACGAGTTTTTCGGATGGCTATACTGCACGACCTTGGGAGTGCAGTATATCCATCCGACAAAACGAGTTCATATTTCCCCATAAAAATGCAGTAAACTTTTTATTACAAGCTCATTTTCTTATTCAACCCAAGGCTTAAATATATAAATAAAAATGCACTACAAGAAACAGAATAACTGAATGTATGCCGTATTCCAAACTAAATACACAAGCGTAGATGCATCATTACACAACATTATCAATGCGCACGTAACTCCGCCCAGATAAATTTAAAGTTGGTAGCGCGCTAGACGTAAGTTTCGAAAGAAAATGGCGTTTGGTCTACTTAAAATTGAAATTTGGAGTCATATTGTGAATGAATGCGCATTGCAACAACTTTTTCATTTGATCTGGAATGAATACGTATTGGTATTTTTGTCGATTCAACGCAATTTCGTGATTATGGTCTGGATTTATCAACATGAAGTAACTTACACTGGATTTCAGCATCGTATTGAAGCAGCAAGGCTGAAGTGTGTTGACATCGGCATGCGTGTTTGTGTTCTGTCATTGAATGATTCAGATCATAATGTGGGAAAAATATGAAGTGTTTCAATTGCAATTATCGAAAAGAAGCTGTGGACTTTAATATTTGTTTCATTTTGAGTGCAGTATGGAGGATGTAACTGCACTTGGAATATACTCGAAATTATAGTACAATTTCGAACTGTGTGATGAACCTTGAGAACCTATGAAATGGCTCATGTAATTCTGATTTGCAGAACTAAAAAAGTACATTTTGAGGAAATTCAGGATGTAAAATTGAAAGTATATTTTTTGCCGCTTTTTATTACCAGTTAAAGAAGACAGTTTATGTCTTATAACTTGCATGTTATTTGTAGGGACCCTCTCTGGCGTCTATAGCTAGCCTAAATCTGAATCATTGTATCAAAAAAGTTAACGCAGAATGTGCCAAAGCTGCTGATATGTGGCAGTCCATGAAACATCTGCTTTAGTTCATTCAGAAACAAATCTAATCAACCAAAACGTAGAGTGTCTACTACACGAGTGTACACTATTTGTTTACAAAGTAGTTCCTAATATACTGTTGGGCACACGTGTCTTGCACGTGAGTACAATATGAAGGTGTGCAATATCGTAAAATATTGGACGATTCTGACAATGTAACGTTAACGGAGAAAAAAATGAGCATATAATAATGTGCTATATTTATTGTTTTCGGTTATGTTTAGTTTACCTTGTGTAACATGACTTGAAGTCCGATTTTGAAAAGGAGGATAATCTTGAATGCTAATGGATTAATCAGTGTGCTCAGATTATTCATTCATTGAAATCTGATACCTTATTTATGCAATTAAATGTAATTATTACATTTTGCCAACATATCTCTTTTTTTTTTTTTTTTTTTTTTTTTTGAAAAATGCTTTCCAGAGTTGTCTTTGTCAATGATCATATATCCTGGCTTGTTACAACTGCACTCTTCTCGCTCCTTCATATACTATCTTGGATACGTTTGGTATTTTGCTACTTTTCACTTTCGTTCTGTATGTGTACAACGATTCGGTGTTCATCATACCTATCCAATCACGTAAAGAGTAAATAATTCATATAAATTTGAATCAAAGTTTATTTTGCTTTTTATTATTATTCAAACAAATACAAGCGAAACGAAAGGTTAATGTAAGGGCTGTGATAAATACTGCTAAAAGATCCAAACCTGATCATTGAAAATACTTCTGTAGAGATTTTATTATAAACAGGATATAGTGTGTATAATGGGAATCAGGCAGATGACTGTTATCGGTTGGATTTATTGGAATATATCAATGAAAACAAAAAATGGTTAGCGACAGATCTTCGATTTATTATTTATCATACAAACACTTATTATTTTCGCAAAGTAGTCTTCACTTTCCGAAACAAGAAAGGCCCTTTCTCACTAAGATGTACCATGTCTGCATTATAGTCTTTTGGGACTCTAACACTTGTTCTAATGAATCCAACATTCAACTTCAAAGCCAGTTTACTTATTTTTGTGTCTTAGGGCATTAAATGAACTCATCAATTCCGAATCCTTTATGAATATGCCCGTTCACATAATTACAAGAAGACTTCTTAACACCTTTACAATCAGCTCTCATATTTACAAAAGTAGCATATTACCTTAGGTTTCAGTATTGCCAAATATTAAGAAACGTTTTAAACAACAATTATATTAAATGCTATTTATTTATCAAAAACTGTATCGTTACAAGTTAAAGTGAATACATAATGTTGTGTTGGAGAGCACTTTTGAATCTGTTCACTTTCATTCTGTGAATGTATCACTACGTTTCTCATTTAATCATATGCGTCACGCCATTGCATGAATTTACTTATAACGAGGAAAAAAAAATAAATATTTCGTATCAAAATCGCTCTAATCATATTTTATTTTGTTCTGTATTTCGGTGTATTGTGGTTTTCCAGTGCATTTCGGTGCTTACAGTAACCCCAAGGAGTGTATACTAGTGAAAAATGTGTTGTATCTACATAGAATGCTTTAGAATACAGGCACTTGATTCTGGGGTAAAGTAATGAGTACACTCACCTATTAACACAAGGTAACTAACTCTCGCCGGTCACAATCTGACCCCTCGATGACTCCGATCTAATTTTCCGATACTATCTGCACATTCAGTCACACATAACGTACACCAATATAACGAAGACACTCCACACTTTCCATCCATTACGAGCTAAGTAATCTTACTGATTCTGAAGGGCCAGTTTTGCGTAAAGTTTATCCGTTGCTTCGCGTCTTCCACACTCCTGTGAACGTTCCAAGGCTCAACATCCGGTCAACTTCGGAGTGAATGCTATTATTGGGCAGGATGTATATAAACAAGGAAGACATATAAATAAGAACGATCAAAATTAAAATTAGAGTTAAGTTCATTTTCTTTCAGGATCATTTAGTCAATATTATTTCAAATAATTTTTTCAACTGATCTGTTCATTTACTATATTGTGCGTGTATCATAGAGGTCAATACACTTTAAAATTTGCATAAAAGGAGAGACATCCCAAATGTGATATCTCGAAAAGAGGGAAATTCAAAAATATTTTTTCTTAGTACGGAATGGCGGAAATTACAATATCAACGTGGTATGTGATGGCTAATAGACTTAATTTAACAAATCCCCCCCCCCCCAATTCCTTGCCAATCACAGGTGTTCGATACTGTGTTGGCAATTCTGTAACTTTTTGTCACATAAAAACGGGTGGGGTTAAAGTACTGGAAGTTATTGGATCTAAATTACATGTCAAATAGATTCGCATATATTTCTTGCTCTGATTATGGACCAAAAACGACTTTATGAACTGTATTATTTTAAAAACAAAATATTGATGAAAATGAGAACAAATCACACTGGCTCCAGAAGAATACCAGTAAACCACCCCCAATCCCCGAAAATTATATGGTCGGCCCTTAATATAATATGGTGTAACATAGCTATTTAAACTTGCATGCATCATTATGTTCATATGGACATTCCCAATTTCTTTAATGCAAACCCTACCATTTACTTAGTTTTGGACTGGGCCTTTCTTCTTTACAAAGTATAATTATCATGATGGAGATCAAATCACATATTTGATATGGCTATTTCTATGCATGTGAAGATGACTTTAATATATTTTCATGCCAAATGAACCCAAATTTAAATAGTGTACAAGTGTACATGTTTGGACTTGTATTATTCTTGCATAAATACATTCTTTCCTTAATTTGGCAAAATATACAGGAGTAGGCAAACGATCATTGTTATGCATATTTCTAGGGATTCTGTGTCATTATATTTTCATGCCATAATGACGTTTATATTTTTTAATGATTAATTACTTCATCAAATCTCAATGTAGACAAAGACAACCTACATGATATATTTTCATCCCAGAGAGAGAGAGAGAGAGAAAGAGAGAGAGAGAGAGAGAGGATGTGAGTTTATGAAATCATGTAAAATTATTAGAACCTTACATCACCACACCCCTAGAAAGAAAAACCTAAACTAATAGTTGTGAGTAAAGTATATCATTATAAACTGAAAACTATATATATATATATATATATATATATATATATATATATATATATATATATATATATATATATATATATATATATCTTACATTTTATGTCTTATGAAATTATCTCCTCCTTCCGAGTAAAAGACCACACATTTTAAAGGATTTTTCCATTATATTTAAGGCTGTCTGAGAATCTCATGATTGATGGGAACAGAAACACAAGCATTGATGACATTATTTCTAGGTTGACAGGGGATATTCCAGCTTCTAAGGATGTGTGCAATCCAGCAATGCTGACTTACATAATCATGAAAATATTTCCAAATGTGAAGAAGTCTATTGTGATAGTTAACTGCATGAGGCTAAGGAGCATACATGCTATAGATTCATCAAGCAATAAAAGTCAGCTTATTCCATTTGAAGCACTGCATACCATGAAGCCATCAGAATGGTTTCTGCTTGAAAAATCTTAATGTTTGCAAGCTTGGTTGTAGGTCAAAGGAGACTTTTAATGGTAACCCAATGATGACTGAAATCAGTATTAGCAAGGATGGCATTGTTCAGTTGTCTGTAGGTGGAAAATTCATCGACCTTTCTGAGTTCTACATCAGTTCAAAGCTGGTATTCAGTGTGAACTCAATAAATGCTCTGTTTCGTTGTCTCAAAGTTATTTCTGTATGTCATGGATACCACGACAAGAATAAGGAACAGCCATTTACATTTTTCAATAATAAATATGTGAAAGAGGTATGCATAGTGCAGAAGGATACTGAACCAAAAAGTGTAATCAGGCATATCAACTGCTATAAAGCAGTTCCTGTAGGCAATGTTTCTCATATATGTCAGAGGTGCAGTAGAGCAATGTGTGCAAGCCGAAGTAATCAAAGAATGACACAGAAGCAATCAGAACATCCCCAACATGTGTATCAGGATAAAGAAAATGAAAATCCTTTGCCTGGATGCAAACATTTTGAAGATATAATATCAGTTTTCAGAAACATTGCACCAAATCTGACTGAAAATCAGCTTACACTCATGTGTTCACAAATCATGGCCTTGAATCTACAAAACAGCAAAGGCATGAGATGGCCAAGAGAAGTGATCAGTATGGCAATAACTTTGTACAACAGAAATCCCTCAGCTTACAGAGATGTGACTAAAAATGGTTGGTTACATCCTCCATCTGAGCAGTTACTATCACTATATAAAAATGCAGTGTGTCAGGGCCCTGGAATAATACCACAAATGATGGAATGGATGTTGAATGAGGCACAAAGACAAAATTTGACACAAGAGGGCTTTTTTGGAGGTTTAATCTTGGATGAAATGTCAATTCAAGAAGACATACAAATTGTTCATTATAAATCTGGTAGCTCATTGGTTGGTCTAACTGATTCTGGTCTAGAGATAAAGATAATGCATGCAGCCAACATGGGTAAAGTAGAAAGTAAAATGGCCAATCATGTGTTGCAATACATCTTTCATGGTATAACAGGTTTCAGATGGCCATTTGCCAATTATCCAAATACAAAGGCATCACCAAGTGATCTTTTTATTACAACCTGGAAATGTGTTGATGCCCTTTATGAATATGGTTTTAAGGCAACATATTGCTGCATGGATGGGTCAAACAATAACCGTGCATTTTTAAAAATGCACTTTCTGCATGAAAATCCCATGGAGACAAAGATGGTTGCCAAACACTACAGAAATCCAGTGAGAGAAATTATCTTCATGATGGATCCATGCCATTTACTCAAGAAGATTAGGAACAGTATTCTAAGTAGTGGTTTTGAGGACTTTCATAAGAGACTTCTCACTGTAGATGGCTTCTTCTTCATCTGGAAGATGTGGATAGATGCCTATATGTGGGACCACAGCACAAACCCTTTCCCAGTTCATCAGAAGCTTTCTGATGAGCATGTTTTTCCAACTGATGCTCATAAGATGAGAAACAAACTTGCTTTTGAAGCTCTAAACCAGGACATGTTGAACTTGATGACTATGTACCAAGAAAGTCTGCCTGAGCCAGCACATAAGGAACTAACAGCAGCACTTAATATTCTGCAGCATACAAGTTTTTTAGTTTCCTTCTTCAGTGACAGTCGACCTGTAAAAGATATAACAGATGAAAGGTTAAGGAGACTTACTTTAGCATACGACTGGTTCAAGTTCTGGGAGAAACAAGTTACCAATTCAGACAGTGTCAATAAGAGATATAAAACATTAATGACACTGGAAACAAGAGAGGATCTTGATTTCATATATCACAGATACATCTCATTAACAACGCTGTGTGTGTCAAAAATAGGTCAAAGCATTGTTCCTTCCAGAATCAACAGTGACATTGTTGAAAATGTATTCTGCCAATAGAGGTCTTTATATCATGGTGCTACTACTAACCCAACATATAATTCCTATTGTACAGGAATAAATTCCATAGTGCTAGGACAAGCAACAATTTCACGCAAATCAAATTCTGGTGGAATGCATGCTGAACCCTATGCAGCTGCAAGGTCAACTAAACTGTCCAAAAAATGTTGACTCATTGCTATCATTTCTGTAATTGGATCACTGAATTATGACGATCTACTGAAGGGACAATGCAGTTTTCTTCAAATAATGTAGATAGAGACCTGAAATACCATCAACTCAGAGATCCCAAGTTATGTTAAAATTTATTAAAAATAAGAACAACAAACAAAATGCACAGGGCAAATTTATATCCATCATGAAAATTATTCAAAGGAAAGTATGACCAACCAAAATGCTGTTTTAGATGTCATGCAAATAAAAAAAAATTGGCATATTACTTGAAAAAGGAACAGTACTCTAATTTGATTCAAGAGGAACACATTGCAGCCACTTTTCAGTTTAAAAGCCAATCATGCATGTGATACCTGGGAAACATGAAAAAAATATTTTTTCTACTACATGAGGCAACAACCATCTAACAAGACAGAATACTTTCATTTTCACTAAATTATTGCTAATGCAAGCTTGATAAAGGAGAGCTAAGTTACAGAATTAATTACTTAACATAGGAAAAGTTAGTACAGAAACATTGTAATCCCGAGAAGTCACTATTGACAGTAAGAATATTCAGGTTATATATAAAGATAAATAGTTTTGGTGATCTACTAACTGTTGGCTTGGAAACATGTAATATGTTCCTTAATGAATTCAACTCTGATGCTGAAGCTACTTTACTCTCCCAGCAGAATATGTCCAAGTGTGGAAAATAGTGAGGATTGATTCGGGATTCTTTCAGTCAATAATTATAAAATTTTGTTTATGTTAAAAAAAACATACAAGCCTTCTAAAGTGATCATTACCTATAAACAACCTTAATTTAATGCATATTTATCTCCGACTTTTGTGTGCTGTTATAATATGCAATGTCATTTCTTTCATGTTTTCAAAGTAAATATTTTTTTCCTTTTATTTTGTTTTTCATAAAATAAAGCGAATGTTTCAATATTCAGCCCCTTCCATATTAATTTGTGTTTTATAATAACTGCCCTTTAGAATATTTTATACTAATTTAAAAATTGTATAAATAATCTGGATTATACATTAACAGTAACATTTAATGCAAGACAAATATAAACATTAACAACAAAATTCACTGTATAACTTTTATTTGATAATGAATAGGTGTATTTAGTGGGGTCTGTATCACTACACCCACCGCGATATAATAAAAAATAAAATATATGAACTTACCATTAAGTGGTTTGATTCCATTTCAATATCCTATCGGCACTATATATACTGTATCCAAATTCTCATCATAGCATTAGTCCATCATCATACTACTGGCGAACTCAATATAGGTAGAGTGTCCTATTAAACTCAATGTTCACAATACAGTATGTAGTCATTCATCATACTACTGGTTTAATGAATACTGGTAGACTGTCATCTTAAATTGTGCTGTTCACAATTTTATAGTCATTCATCACACTTCTGGCTAACTCAATACATTTAGATTATCATCTTAGACTTCATGTTCACAATATGTAGTCATTTATGTTAGTTCTTGCTAACTCAATACAGGTAGATTATCATTGTACATTGTAATCTTCATGTTCTCAATACATTGACATGTATGATAACAGTGGCTTAATGAATACAGCTATATTGTCATCTTAAACTTTGATGTTCACAATATGTAGTCTTTCATCATACTACTGACTCAATACAGGCAGATTGTCATTTTTAACCTTATAGGTAGACTGTCATCTTAAACTCCATATTTACAGTATGTCGTCTTTCATCATACTACTGGTTTAATGAATACCAGTAGATTGTGATCTTAAATTTCATGTTCACAATATGCAGTCATTCATCATACTACTGGCTTACTGAATACAGGTAGATTGTCATCTTAATCTCCATGTTCACAATATGTAGTCATTCATCAAACTACTGGCTTACCAAATACAGGTAGATTGTCATCTCAATAAGCTGTCTTTCATCATAATACTGGCTTACAGAATACAGGTAGATTGTCATATTAAACTCCATGTTCACAATAAGCAGTCTTTCATCATAATACTGGCTTACTGAATTCAGGTAGATTGTCATATTAAAACTTCATATTCACAACATGTAGTCATTTATTATACTACTGGGTTGATGAATATAGGTACATTAGCATCTTTAACTCCATGTTCAAAATGTGTAGTCAATCATCATACTACTGGCTTACTAAATACAGGTAGATTGTCATCTTAAATTCCATGTTCACAATAAGCAGTCTTTCATCATACTACTGGCTTACAGAATACAGGTAGGCTGTCATCTTAAACTTCATGTCCACACTATGTAATCATTCATCATACTACTGGTTTAATGAATACCAGTTGACTGTCATCTTAAAATTCATGTTCACAATATGTAGTCGTTCATCATACTATTGGCTTGACGAATACAGGTAGATTGTCATCTTAAATTCCATATTCATAATATGTAGTCATTCATCATACTACTGGCTTGATGAATATAGGTAGATGTCATCTTAAACTCCATGTTCACAATAAGTAGTCTTTCATCATACTACTGGCTTACTGAATACAGCTAGATTATTACCTGAACTTCACATTTGTAATATGTAGTCCTTCAGCTATATTTTGTCGTTTAAATATGCCACATACATAAGAATATATATTCATTGAAAGTATATCTATGTTATTGTTATTTCCTTGTTAAGGCAATGCAGTGAATGGAAGCATTTATAGCTTGTGACAGAGGCAGCAGGTGTCACCCTAACAACCTACTCCCCTAAGGGGAGAGATATGCCCATCTGCTTCTGTTCCAATGGCTACACCCTGTTTCTACCCCAATCTCATTTAAACTTGGTCACAAATACCATACAATTCTGGATTGTTACATTCAAAAGGTAATGTAACTGCTTTGATCACCTGTCCTGAATTGTATATTTGGAGCAAAACAAATGCCACATTTGATCTGTTCTTTACAGGGCCTATTTCAAACTTGACAACAGTATGCATAACATTTAGCTTTCAAAATACACATAGATACCTCTGTTTTATCACTATGCCATATATACTTGTTTATAAGTCTAGTCAAACTGCAATTCACAAAAATCCTGATCTGCTGTAGCATAACATGCCTGCAGATCAGGGTCGATGTGGTTCTACTTACTACTTCTAACAAACTGCAAAGACCTAGATGTGCCAGCATATTATGCGATGGAATATCTGGGTCAGTGAAGTTAGCATGTGGGCTCATCTTATAAGCAAGCATATGCAGTAATTTTCATAAATATTCCAAAACATGACAGTTTCAAACAGTTGTATAATCATTTTAACTGATGCTATCATTGTTATTGGGAGCAAATCTAGAGACGTGAGACAAGGCATTCCTTACCATCACTGATCTAGATGCTCTTACTGAAATCCAAAATCTGAATAATTAGAATATATGACATAATTTACACACAAATTTACCTATGATCTGGAAAACCATATTCATTGCAGATAATGTTGTATTATATATTGAAAACATAAATATAGAAGTACATAATGCTGAAAATGTGAGTTGGAAATGTGAAAACTGAATCTGCTCAATAAATTGTTCTATTATTTTGCTATCATGATAAGACAACCTGGTACTATTCCTGATCAGTTTTATAGGTGCGAGATAAGACAATCCTTACAATCGCCATTCTATACTCTGATGCAGGATTTCAAATTAAATAAGGACTAATCTACAATGAATTAAAATGGGTAATAGATATAAAACACTTAAGTGCAAAACAATATTTAAGGTATACAACATTTTTGTCTCATTGAAATGAAGTCTGAATCAAGAAGGTCTGCCATATAAAGAATAATATGACAACAGCCAAGAAACTTTGGAAATAGGAATGGCAAAATCTTTGTACACTATCAATGACTGAAATATCATTCCAAAATCCTATATAGCCAATATCTTGCCACTATTGGATTTGGATGTATGTCATCCAATAGCAGATTAAAACTGAATGAATACCAACACAATGCAGTTTCATCTGACTTTTTGAAACAATCTTTTCCTTTTCGAGATTCTCACTAGGTCGAATAAATAAATGTGTTAAAACATACGGGGAATTTCAAGGAGGCCAAATTTAAATTGTGGATACATTCAAAAAAGCGTTAATGGCCAATATTTTTATTGCAGTTTGATAAAAATCTGAAATGGTTATGTGCCAAATAAGAATGAGTTGCCATCTGTTATTTGTTACATCACATGTTCCAAGCCAAAATAATACCATTTCATTAAATTGCTGTATATTTTGGCAAGATCCTCAAGACTCTGAGAGGAAATCAATGCCTTGTTGTAAAGTTCTCCAGCTTTGGTCAACCTATGTAATTTTATTAGAATTGATACCTACAATGTGTAACTGAGATTTCAGGTATCTTCCTGTACTATCTGAGAATATAACCAAACTGGCATCATTGTTAACTGTACATCACCCTTTTTAACAAAATATATTTTTTCTATTCTTTTGATTTCATGAAACAATATTCATAAGTGTTAAATATACAAGTTCTTTGCAAAAACAGATCCAACTGTAACATATGACTGCTAAACAGCATATGTTTGAAGAGTGAAAGAAATGCAATCCAAAAATAATTCCACGAAGAACACATACAGTAACTTGAATATTTATGATTCACATTTTGAACTTGTAAAATACCAAAATCTTTTAGGTTGATGCAAACTAATGACAGTACATTTTAATTAAATAGGGGAAAACTGATGATAACGCCATCTCTAACTCACACTTGACATGCCATCTGAGAGCAGAGGATTAAATTGTCATTAGTTTTCCTTTTTTACTGATACAAACAAGTGCATGCGAGTTCAGTGTATGTAACCAAAGTCCAAAAGCACAATGATAAAATATGACAATATTGCCATATTTATAAATTGTTACGTATCGGCTCGTTCAAAGTAACACAAAGAAAGAGCGAAGACAACAAGCTTTGTAAATTTTACCAAAAATAATTTATTTCCCTAGAAAACACGGTGAAAAGGTAAATAGGCGAAACAAGACTTACGATTTACGAAGAAGATCCAAAAAATTGTTCTAAATTTATGAAAACACATACGTCCTGTGAATAAACAGTTCTAAATTGATACAGTCTGAATCTCAGTTCCGTTCCAAGATGGCGGATGATGACGTCAGACGAAGGCTAACACAAAATGTCCAGAATTTTCACTGTAAAGCACAATTTGTATTGTTCTGTTCCGATTTAGAAGTAATTTCATCAAATGTCTTTGTCCAAAGCCAGTAGTGTTGTTCTCCAGGGAAAATAATTATTTAGAAAGTAGATGAAATACAGCTACCACCACTAACAACACACATGTTTTTCCTCGTACGAATGCGCAACTCTTTCCAGCACAGAAATACCTTTCTTAAGGTAATATAAACTCTGTAAGATGTTATGATGTGACTCTGAACCACGACTGACTACGATTACGACTCTGACTACCACTAAATATTTCTTACAGGTAACTGAGCATTTAAAACAAGCTAATGCGTCATTACATGTACACACGCACGAATATTTCGTGTGATTTCGCAATCCATCTGGACATTACGAAAACCTAAACAAGTATCAGCCAATCATTTACATAGCTACTGCTGAATGTTTACTTGCGACGACTTTACTACCATACAAAGCTCGTGCTTACACGAGTCACATTTACGTTTTAAATAAATACGATGTTTCTAACATACTATTAGCTCTTGCTAACATAATCATCACCATAATAATAATAACATTTAATGGCATAAAAATAAAATAAAAATGAAACAAAGAATTAGAAGAATTGAAATTTTAACACATATGTAATTTGACTACAGGGTCGTAACAAAATGTGAAGTCTGATATAGCATTGACTCTTTTTCTAAGAGCATTTAGTACAGAACCATTTGTCATTTTCTTTGCTACTCCACAACTCTTCATCTGTGCCCTGACAAAACCAATCAAACCATTCATCACACAAATCACACTGGATCCACAACTCACCCTCTGCATAATGACGTTTACATACAGAGCAAACTGAATTATCAGTGTTACTTTTTTCATATTTTGCCATTTTTTTTTTCCTTTACCCTTTCCTGTCCATCTTCCTTTTCCCACTCTAGTTCTTTTTCTAGTACATGGCTGACTTTTGCTACAGCTGGAAGTGTCTTGATTACTATTAACTTTCGAACAACTGTCCACAGGATAATTCTGTACTAAAAAATATGGCATTGGCATTTCATTCAAAGCAGGTATTACATTACATAATTTATTAACAAGACCATTCTTCTGTACATTTCCTGCTTCTATGCCATAGGATTCACATAGCAAAATCAGATCCGAGTTCAAGAAGCTAGTAAATACTACAGCCTTCAGATCATAAATCTGTGATTTCAGTTTTAAGTGAGAATACAGTGTATTTTCTGACTGATCTTCCAAGATATATTTCATGTCCAAAGCTAATGCATCACTACTATGTTTGTGCTTTGATCTCATGACCACTCTCTTTCTCAAACTGTCTGATTTCAATTTTCCAAGACTGGAAATAGTATCTTTTCTGAACTGACTGTCACCTATTCTACTGTAACGACCTATCAGATCTTCATATAGATCTCTGATACATGAAGCAATCATGGTATCGTCCACTTGTATGACACTCATACTGGGACCAAACTTTATGTACAGCAACTTCCAATATTCAAACAGTGTCTCATCCTTAAGTATTACAGTCTTACAATACTGTAAACTCCCTGCACCATGCAAATGTAATGTATCTACATGTTGATACTGACTCCTTGTATTGTCAACTTGCAAGAAAAATTCAAATACAGAATCCTTGATGTTAGTTAGACCATGGTTGATATTCTGTTTTCTTTGTGTCTCGTGCAAGGTCTGTTTATACTTGCTATTGTTTTTCAAATCAACAGCTGAAGTTGATAGGTGGTCTAACATTTTTACTTTTAAGAAACATTGACTGACCAAGTAAATTTTTTCCTTTCTCTACAAGCTGTTCTTTCCTTTCTTCATATTATGGTATCTGCTCTTTGCAATACATCTGCCTGCAATATACCTTAATTTTCCTTGTCCTGGCTCTGATACAAGTATGGAAGGTGCATGTGCAACTTGCGTGGTACTGAAAATGTCAGTAGTATTTTTGTCCAAAACAATTTCACAAATTCTGTCACAAATCTTTCCAAATGCAAAAAAGTATCATCATTTGAAACAGAATTCAATAAATTTTCAAGAATTTGGATGCATTCTTGAGACACTGAAAACTGGTAAACTTCAGAATAATATTCAGTCCATGTCTTTGAATCTGGTTTTCTTACCTCTATGTTGCCACATACTTTATTAAAGATACTTTGAATTTTTTGGTACAATATCTCAAAAAATGTATTCAACTCTTGCAGTGGCTGTTTGAAGATTTCTGTTAGTGTTACTTTTAATCTCATTTGCTCAGGTGTTATTGCATTTTCTGGGATAAGTTGTTTCATTTTTGTATGGTCAACATGATGCTCTAAAATGTCAGAGTCAACTGTGGTTAACCTATGTTCTTGGTCACTACATGAAGCAGGTGTGTCTTCCCCAACGGACAACATTTCATCAACTTCTAAAGTTTCTCCATCAGAAAAGTCAGAGTTATCAGAATCAGAACCTGTTTCATAATCAAAGTCAACATTGAGGTTTTCCAATAAAGAAACAGAATGTCTACAGCATTCTAAACTTGAATCAAACTGTACAAAACGTTTATTGTAGAATTCGTAAATGCAAGAACTATGTCGAATCACCGAGTTGGAATTGAAACTGATGACCCTTAGTCCCTTTTTATTTCTGGTCCTCCCCATTGCCACACCTAACTGACCTGGTGCAAAAATATTTGATGCATCAACTTCAACACTATGTAAAGTCAATCCTTGTGCCTTGTGAATGGAAATGCTGAAAGACAGAATGAGTGGAATTTGATGCCTTGTGGCTACAATCTTCTTATCAATAGTACTGTAAACAGTAAAATTTTCTCTTCCCAAGTGAACTAACTTATTTTCAAAATAAACTGTCACAGAGTCTTCCTTCATTGCAGCAACCTCTCCCTGTAAACCATTTACTAGTGCTGAGCTTAAGTTTTTGATCAGCATAACTGGACAGCCAATTTTCAAGTGTAACACTTTTGGAACACACAACTTATTGCACCGATTATTGTCACCCTCGTCTATTGACTGATAACACTTTGATACACCATCCATTTCCATCAGTTTGCATGCATTGCATATTTCACAACCAAAGTTCCGTCCACAAAGTCTTATTGGGTCATCTCCAGGAGTGAGAGGTCTCTGCAGCCTCAATATTAGGTTTTTGGTATCTTCAGGGATTTTTCCCTTTGAAACATCATTGATAGCTTTTATGAAATCTAATTCTTATGACCTCATCAAGGACAATTTTATGCCCAAATACCATTGCAAAAATAGTTGATTTGAAACAATATTCACCCGAATCACATGTCAATGGGTCAGGTACAGGCGGAAGCTGAAAAAAGTCCCCACTTGCAATAACTTGTATACCTCCAAAATATAAATCTGAATGTTTAATCATTCTACATAGCAGCAGGCAGGGTGAACAGACCACTTGGCTGAGACCTTATTTTACAAAAATAAAGGTTCCTACAGAGGCTGAAAAATAAGGTCAATAACGCTAAACCGAACCCCCTAACTTTTATTATTACCGTATAGTTTGAAAAACGAATAATAAATCGTTTGGATTAGCTCATTTTTATTATTTTATTTTTGACTTTTTTGTTTTTTATGTTATAGTGCGTTTAGTTTACTCGCCCGGTCACTCAATTTTTGTCATTCACCCTGCCTGCTGCTGTAAATTAACCAAAGATTTTATCTAGACCTACACGATATCTAGATCTTGGGTCATGTAGATTTATTGTAATAAATCCAAACGGAACAGCTTGTGCTTTTGAAAAGAAGTTTTTAAATTTAATCATATCCATATCCCCTGAACACCAAGTATAATAAATATTCTGTAAAGTATAATTATCTATTTCATTAAACACAACCAAAATATTGCAGTTGTCTCTGATCACTTTAGGTATTTGTGTATATCGTTGTGTAACATAAATCACGTCCGTATTCTTGTGTCTACCTCGAGAAAATATTCTAGCTGGATTTGTTTGTCTGTCCAACATAACGTCATCGTACACTACTAAATTATTAATAAATCCATCTAGGTCATCTACAGATGGGGCTTCATCAATATCGGTGATAAAGTCAACAACATCATCACCGTCTTCATTCAGCAATTTTGCATTTTCATTAAAATCCTTGAGTACTTCGTAACAG
The DNA here is from genome assembly GCA_016617855.1 of Megalonaias nervosa. Lineage (NCBI taxonomy): Eukaryota > Metazoa > Mollusca > Bivalvia > Unionida > Unionidae > Megalonaias > Megalonaias nervosa. Next base: position 41,845 of record JAECUM010035507.1, read on the forward strand.
TGTTGATCATCTACGGATGGTGCTACTAAATACAATTTACTCCATTTTAACCATCGCATTATTAAATTTAATAATAGCTGTGTTTTACCCGATCCAGATGGACCTATTATAATCATCCTTATCGAATTTGGTAATGCTGGATGATGCTTTACTGGCTCCTGTTTTCGTGTCGCCGAAAAGTCAATTATATCCATATAATAAATAATATGAATCTATATTGTGTTCGATGTAGAGCATCTACACCCACTGCTGAACTAACTACAATAACAACAAAAAATAAACGACGTGCTCTGACGGGCAAATGTGTAAAATGTGGCACGAAGAAATACAAATTTGTTAAAACAAAGACAGGTGGAGATATAGCCGCTTTATTAGGAAAATTACCAGGAACTCCGTGGGCTAAATATCCGGGGGAAAAACACTTACCAGGATATAATTATTGTGGTCCTGGAACTCGACTTGATATCCGACTTCATAATCAAGATCAACCAAGACCAGGAGAGCATCCAGTAAATAAGATTGATCAAGCGTGTCATGTTCATGACGTTGCATATAAAAGTAAAGATTTACAACAAAGGCATCTCGCAGATGTAAAATTGATTCATGCATTAAATTCTATACCAAATAAATCTGTCAGAGATAAATTAGCTACTTTTCTAGTAAAATCTGCCATGAAAGGTAAAATAATGCTAGGGGCTGGTAATTAATTATATAAATATTATAATGGAATCCATTTATTATAGCCCAAGAGGATATTGGAGAGGCAAATCAGCTATTAGTAAATTATCTGAAGCAGCAAAAGTTTCACGTTCTGTTGCTGCAGCGTGGTTAGCACGACAGGCAATATGGCAAATTTATCTACCACCACATAAAAATATTCAATATGCACATTTTGATGTCAGCGTCCCTAATGAGGTTCATCAAGCAGATATTTTATTTTTACCATACGATACCATTAAAATTGGTAAACGTCAGTCACGCACATACAAATACGCATTAACTGTCGTTGACGTTGCAAGTAGATATAAAGAAGCTGAACCATTATCAACAAAGACAGCGTCTGAAGTTTCATCTGCGTTTGAGCAAATTTATCAGCGAGGACCTTTGCGATGGCCACAGTTATTACAGGTTGATCCTGGCAAAGAATTTCTTGGTACAGTATTATCGTTAATGAAAAAACATAACGTTAAAATCAGACGAGGACATACTGAAATTCATCGTGATCAGGCAATTGCTGAACGATTTAATCGAACACTTGCTGAGCGGTTATTTGGATACCAATACGCAAAAGAAATATCTACTAACTTTAAATCCGGTGAGAGATCTCGTGAATGGGTTGCGAGGTTACCAAGTGTGATAGCTGCATTAAATAATGAAATTACTCGTTCAACTTCCATGAAACCTTCTAATGCGATCACAAAAAATATATACCCCGTAGCGATGACAGACATCAACCTCAACCAGTATTAGGTAATGTAACTGTAAGATATTTATACGAACCTGGAGAACTTGAAGGTGGTAAAAAAAGAGCAACCGATCCTATCTGGAGCGTGACTACACATACAATTTCTAGTGTAGTTAGATCCACTGGTAGACCTCCAATATACAGACTAGATTCTACAGCCCCTCAACGTGGATTTGTACGTAAACAATTACAGGCAATTCCTAAAGACACACAATTACCACCACATACAATTACATAACCAGAACCTCTACGTCGATTACATGCAAGACAGGTCAGCATCACATTATTACGT
>JAECUM010035508.1:0-16849 GCA_016617855.1 Megalonaias nervosa
CATCACTCGTATATACGAAAGTGAAATATTTCCGTATATCTATTCAAAATAAGGCAATGTTATTTAATATTTTTTAAGGCAAAGGACGTCGAATTGCAGGGTTTTTTTTCTTCTCCATTTTGTGTCAATGCGATTAACGGCTGAAATACTGCATCGATAAAAATAAGTTGTGGTAGTTTACAATATTCTATGACAACTGCTTGTTAAAAATTAAGCCTGTACATATAATAATGCTTTAAATTGTGTATTTTGTCAAATTACTGACTGCTTTCAGACTTAAAATGAAAGAGAATTTTGTTTTCGTTAACACGTTTCTTGAGGTGGTTGATATAGTGAACGTTGTAGGGGTGGTGTACTGTAGGAAAATAACAGAGCGGTCTTATCCAAAAGACTTGCGAGCGTAATATCATTTTAAGAAAGACTTTAATGATTGCGTGTTTACTTACAACAATTTTGGTTCTGAATTTTGTTTATTTCTGCATTCAAACATGAATTTTAGTATTGTCTTTGCAAGCTTGTGGTCTAGTTTGGTACAGAAGCTGAACCCAAATTTTGTTTATTACCTAAATTCGATTTTCATGCCTGATTTCTCAATGATTTTCAAGCACTACTGTGATTGTGGTGAGAATCACTACTTACATTTTTTTTATTACTATGTGTAATCAAGAGGTTTTCGTAAAAATGTGTACTGTTCATAACTTGTATACTATGCTATATGGATAGCATAGAATATCGAATAGCAACAGGTCCTTCATGTTCAGTCACTGTCAGTTGGCATGATTCATGCGGAAAGCTAGGTAAATACAAAGTCTACTTTTTGTTGCTAAGATTTCATTTTTAGGTATTTCTTGATGGTGCCTCCTCTTTGATTACTTAAATGATTACTAGAGGGTCTACAGTCTTTGCACATTTTAAGACCGGTTCATCCTTGGGTGTGTGTGTGTGTGTGTGTGTGTGTGTGTGTGTGTGTGAGAGAGAGAGAGAGAGAGAGAGAGAGAGAGAGAGAGAGCAGAAGAAGAAACATTAGATAAGCCTGTATATGGCAAAACAGGTTTGAATAGCATACATAAGGGCAGATATAATTCTTAAATGGACGAAGAAAGCAGTTCCAAAAAGCGATATCGTCACCGTGGCAATATAAATTTTATCCCCATAATATACTTCAGTATCTAGTTATTATTATTACTACTACTACTAGTATTATTATTATCATCATCATCATCATCATTATTATTATTATTATTCATGTGGACTAAAGTGTTAATGTTACATACTGTACTGATTATATTTTCACAGACGCCTTTTCCTCAAACCCGTTCAACCCATTTTTGTTCGTAAACAAACAATTCTCACATTAAGAAAGAGTTTGTTTATGCAATCGTTATGACGATTCCCGCTTTTTTGTTATTACAGAAGTTCAGATGAATCCAGGAAGCTCATATAGTTGCATCATCTGTACTGTAGAAGCGACGAACTCAATATGTGTTACATGTACTTTCTATATATAAAACCGCAATAGTACCATCTGTACTACAAAAGCGATGAACTCTTATTTATGTGATTACATGTGCATTCTAAGTATAAAAACACAAAATGCCTGGGCAAATGTACTTGAATATCCCGACAGGCATTGAACAGTTACACATGATACCCCTATGTTATGGGTTTTGGGGTGGGTGGGTGGGTATTAGGATTGCCTTATCACTATTCGAGAGACTCTTACTCAGTTACCGTAGGACTGTTAAGGTACGGCTTCATCATATTATGTCCGGTTTCAACTTGTATGGGTAGATACAAGCCTCCGCCAAGCAATTACAGGCTTTGTTGTAAATTCGATGTAACTGAAATATCAATAACAACTAAATTTTTCTTCCGTCAAATATTTTACACAAGAATTATGTTAAAAAGTGCATTTCTTAATTGGAAATTCGATCAATATGCAGTACTAGCGAGAACTGGATCAGAGAACAAAATTTGTATTGTCTCTTGTACTTATTTATGGGTTGAGGTATTTCAAGAGAGATTAAATTGATAACAAGCTTATGAAAAGGCATTCTCAAGTACCCCATGCTTTTTATAATAGAGAATGACGGATGTCACAAAAACGCTTGTTTCTAAACAGCTAACACTAGTTACATAATGATAATGAGCCATATCTATGCAGATATTTTTTTATAGACCCTAGATAACACTGGTCATAGTCTGAACCATTCTTTTTGCTAAAAGATACGAATATTTCTCCTAAATAACTGTTTCAATGATCAGAACTTTATTATCAATTACTGCATCTCTCACTTTGATGTTGACATTGCTAATATCACGTTAATTCGTTTGTTTGTTTGAAAGTTTCGTTTCTGACTCAGTGAACTCATCCACATTGTTAACTTTATCATCTATACTTTCAAACGGAAGAAACAGCATGTGTAGTTCATTCTCAAACAAATCTAATCAACCAAAACCTAAAGCCTCTACAACATGGATGTACATGGTTTGTTTACAAAGTAGTTCCTGATACACTGTGCTATTTTAGGCACACATTTTGTACTCGTGTGTGCAGTATCAAGGCCTTCAGTATCAGAAAATACTGCTCGATTTTGACAATGTAAAGTTAACGGAGGCAAAAATGATCACATAATAATTGCTATTACATACATTAACCTCAATGGCGTCACAATGACTAGATGACGTGTCATCACTAAAAGCAGCGTATGCAATAGTTTCAGGCTATTGAAACCGAATGATTTCTTCAAATTTTTAATTACAAAGCTCTGTGAATAACATTACAGGCTCAGTGCAGTCATTGCAATGAGTGCTGAAACTTCTTCGAGTGTATTTTTTCAACATTTATGATATTTATAAGAATCAGGTCCTGCAGATCTTGCCAACTGTTTGTCGTATTTTGCTATACCAGCGAGAATGTAAATGAATTTGTAATATCAGTTCCCAATAATATATTTTTTGTTTAAGTTATTATTAATATTAAAATATCTTTATACAGCTGTTATAATTTAATCCATACATGATTTACATTTCTACATTAAAACAATAAATGTTAAGTTGACTCCTTCAATTACCAACATTTACATATATCATTTTGGGTAAAAATGAGTTTGTACAGGATATTTTGAGCATTATTTTTGTAGAAGTATATTGGGTATTTGAGACCGGATGACTAATAATTTGTTTTGCCAGGTCCGAAACCCCTTTTAGATTCCCCTAAACATTTTCCCTACTGAAAAATTTTGCACACGTATGCATCCGCGAGGAATCTTCACTTATCAAGTTCGTGTTTGGGGCTCAGAGATTTGGGAGCTATCAAGGTAAACGTGGTCTCCTCAATGCCCATTATGATACAACTCTCACTAAAGCGGATAGGCCAACAACACATGAAGTGATTTACTGTTAGAGAACTGCCATGGGCTATTATATAATGCACTGCTCTTTAGTGGCGTCCCAGTCAAGGTGCCAGGGAGCAATGTTGTTTAGTGGTGCCCCTACTTTGCTTCAGAGAACAGTTTTCATCTCAGTTATCAGCTGACCTTTTCCCCTTTCGTAAATATAAGTTTTGTCAAGAATTGCCCCCTTTACACTAAAGTTTGGTGAAATACTATAAAACGTTGAGCTAGAAAAAGCTTACGACGGCTCTCTCTCTCTCCTCCTTAGCCTTGCGCCCAGGTGAAATTACCCCACCCCCACCCGTCAAAATCTCGATGATCACCATGATCTGTATTCATGCACGGACGTGCTGCTGCTCGCGAATGTCTTTGAGACTTTACGTGATACAGCCATGCACGTGTGCAAACTAGACCCCGAGCACTACTTCACATCATCGGGAATGTCTTGGTATGCGCTGCTATCGAAAACCAGATTGAATTGTACTTTAGCGCAATAGATGAATATATTAAAAACAGTGACTATAGCTACTTCTTAGAAATTCACTTGTAATACCCGGACGAGCTTCACCTGGCGCATAATGATTATCAGTTAGCCCCAGAATCGTCGAATGGCTCTCATTGTTCTAGTATGTAGTCGTTGATAATTCTGGGAATACGTTCACTGTATGTACTAAACTGATTCCGAATTTGCGTACAAAGCTCAGTTACGTTGTTCACATACAAAACCTGCAGCTGTATTTGCGCTTGGGTGATGCGAGTCCATCGGATGCAAAGCGCGCGGATGGCTACCTGTAACGATGCCCCTCTTAGTAAAGAGGGGTAGTTAATTAGATTTGGCTGTCGTTATTTAGAGGATAACCTCCCTCGATTTTATTGCCCGGTGTGAGTGGATAGATGGAACCCCTTTATACAAGAAAAAAAAATTTAATCAACAACAAAAAAACCCTGATAGTGTCAGGTTCAATTCAAACAAATTTGCTTTAACAGAATTTCAATAGCAGTGTTCTAATTTGGATTCGTTCATCATGGAAACGAGTGGTGAAAAGAGCACAATGTCCACGCCTGATTTGCATCACCTAGCGTCGCTTTCTGTCTTTGTCTCCGGTATCACACGTCTCCCCACCTTCATGTGTATACGTTGATCTTCCTTGATCTTTCTATTCTGAACGCTTCATCTCTTTTCCGGACTTCCGTCTTCGGACTGTCCCCGAATGTTTCCTGAATGACAAGATTACCACTAAGCCTCTATATGTATCACTTTCTATACATATATAAAATTCTCTCACTTTCGTTACTCAGAAAGCATACTAGCTATCCAAACACTGCATAAATTCTGTCATAATGTGACCTTAACGATGAATGGTTCTTACAAATTGAGACTGTATTTCGAGTAAGGGACAATCGTTATCTCTAGTTACAAACGACCCCTGTAATATACATCCAAGTCTGACCTAATTCGATAGATCATCACTCTCGCTTCCAGCAGCTGACCATAAATTAACACGTGAGCGGTGTATCTAACATTCCCGTATATCTCTGCATACGCTACCACATGACTCATAAGACATCCAACGTAGTCAGTTCCACTCAATAAGAGACATACTATCGATTACTATTGCATAAGATTCACTAACTTCAAGCTCATAGCAATCACTAACCTACAAGATTATTTAAGCATTACAAAATCATATATAAATATGCAATTATCGTTAACTCACGATAATCAGTATCGTCCTAACAGACAAAGGAAATTAATTCATATAACCCTATGAAATCCTACACATCTGAAAATTTGGATCCGATGCAATCTGTCAATTCTATCAACGAACAAGTAACTGTAAAATTAAGAAATAAATTGCATAACAACTCTAGCATATCAACAGATTTCCATGAAATCAAATAAGCGATACATAGTATGAATCCTATTCATATCAAACACATTTGCATTAACAAGACAAATAAAATAGAGAATTACATGAAATATTGAAATTGCGTGCCTTAATGCTGTTCTCTTTCAGAAATTGTGCGTCCTAGCACTAAAGCCTGTCTTTTCTTACAAGACAGCCACCTGGTCCCTTTTCTTGTTTTAACGAGGAAAGCACTATTCTCTAGTTTTTCCCCGGAGCCAAATCTTATCTTCACGCCGAAAATTTTGGACTAAAGAATTCGAGCAAGGTCGTTACTTTTAAATTCACATTACTTCCAAGGTGTACGCCTTAATTTAACTAACCAATCGAAATAAGGGGTTCCTAATTTTCCCCCAAAATAATTATTCCTTTCGTCAGATTTTGACAGCCTAAAATCTGAGAAATACGATGCATATCAACATCCCTTTGAAAATGACTATTTTACATGGGATTCACATCAAAGCGGTTATAGTTGGTAGCTCTAATGTTTACTTTCTCAGGACAGCGTGGCGTTGCCTGGGTCAATTCTCAATGAGCCGTAGATGCTGGCCTTTCAAGTTTAACACTGACGTGAAGAAAAGGTCGAAGTGACCCTTCACAAAGACCTTGCTGGCTTGACTGTAATAAAATTTTAATGTACAATGAATTCAATTTTAAGGTTCCATACTTATTCAAACTTCGACACATTACACTATCTATATCCAAATGAATACAGATCTGCGGACGGTTGCCAAGAATAAGTCTGAGAAAGACTTCTTTAAACTCATGAATAGTGCCGTGTTCGGCGAAAAAAAAAAAAAAAAAATGGAGAATTCGCGAAAGCAAATCTGAGTAGGCCTTGTTTCTGAAAGCGAACAGAACAGCTGTGTAGACTCATTGCCAACCTGACATTTGAATCCAGAAAGATATTTGACGACGAACTCATGTTTACACTGTAAAAGGTCAAACTTGAAATTGACGAAGTCTCTCTATGTTGGCGCATCAGTGCTAGGTCTTTCCAAGCTCTTGTTGTATGAGTTCTATTACGACTCGACCAAGCCGAGATATGGCGTTAATATACGGAAGCTGTACACAGACTTCCCATGCTCAACCTGTAACATCCTGTGTGCAGCCAGTTTTGGACTCAGGAACCACATGCGTACTCACCGTGGGCTGCACAGCTAGTGTCATCATCGGACACGATGGCCAACCGAAGACACAGACACAGACTCACTATTAATGCACATGACCATGTACGAAATTTACACAGACATGGCTGAACCAGGTTTAAAAATGAATTTGATACTAGTGACTATCCAGCGGATCATCCGTTGTTTAGTAGTCAAAATAAAAATGTTGTGGGGAAATTCAAGATGAATGCGCTCAAGCCCATCAAGGAATAAGTGGGTCTGCGCCCCAAAATGTATTCAATTATAGTCGGACCTCAGAGTGGTAAAATATCAGGAAAGCAAAAGGAGTTTCTCGTGTTTTTGTTCAAATGGAATCTCAACCAAAGCATGAAAACTTAAAACGTCCAACGTGAACATCAGTGATATCATTTTGAATCCGCGAAACGCGAGGAGCCATCGCGACAAACCTGCCCAAAATAACTGAGAACCAGAGAATCAGTGACTCTGGTATGTCGGTGGCATTTCTCAAAAATCACATTTGGTGTTTCTGAGGCTGCGACGAAACAATATGTGGATGCAATGGTTGCCGAGGTGCCCTCACCACCACGCGTAGTAACTCCAGTTGGCTATATCAACGGATCAACGACCAGCAATGGAGAGGGGAAACAATGCTTTCTTAACAAATGGTCGACTTACTTTCCATATTATGGACGTAGATTATTTTGATGTGCCTGGACCTCATATCTTATATATTAAAAGTGCGCGAGTCTGAATCGTATGTGTTCATCGTATGGGGATATAGAGGCGAGTGGGTATACCAGTATTGGTAAATGATCGCCGACGTTTTAGTAGACCATGTTCTGACAATGTTGTAGGACATTTCACATATGCACAAATCATTAGTCGACAGAGATGAAATTCAGTTTGAAGGAGTCAACGTCTGTCCCAACAGGTATTAGCCGTATTTGGCATTTGCATTTATGATTTATCATTACATATACGTGATGGATTTTGAACAGTTACTTGATGATGATCTTGCGGAATTTGCCGTCGGGGTGTTGGACCAGCTGAAAGCAATCGATAACAAATATTTTTACCTTTGTGAACGAATATCTTCGTCAGAGTGGTGTGTTACCAAACCATCATATACTCTCAAATATAATCTACGCGAGGACAAGATAGAAATCGACCGTTGGGACCACCCTGATGTGCCACTACCAAATCGAGGCCAGACTGGAATCGTCGCTATTGCTCGCAAAAACACCTGGCAGAACGATACGTGAAATCAACCAAAGACTGTTTCTATAACAACGACGTGAGGTTCACCGACGAATCGACACTGGTTATATTTACCAATAGGTATGGCTAACCCTTATAGACTTGACCAGGAAAATAAAGACATAGTCGACTGACATTCTCTAAAGACTCATCTGTCCGCACAGCATTTCATAGCATTGAGTGAATGATCGAACTCAAATTGCCGGCATGTCAACATAACCTGGTTGCTTCCGGTCCCTTCCAAAGTACTGTTGGTGACAGGTTAGCGTGGCCGTCTCTCTCTCTCTCTCTCTCTCTCTCTCTCTCTCTCTCTCTCTCTCTCTCTCCGCCGTGTCATCAAACGTAACTTGGTTGTAGACTGCACTCCCTTCCCACAGTGCAACAGAGGTATTGGAGCTTTTTCTATTTGTGCCTTTTCAAGACTCCCTCTTTCTATGTAGCCGAGTCTCTCTCTGGTTCCGAGTTTCTCAAATCCTTTCAGAATCCCGTCCCTTGGACGATTGATTTTACGAGACAAATTACTTGTTAATTTCCTCGGAGTCCCTCAGACTTCCCTTTCGGTACAAAAAATTGAACTGACGAATATCGCGAGGGAAATTACTTAAAACTTTGAATTACGTCTGGGATACACACCTCTCGTGTAATTTAGCCAATCAGGATTAACGTTTTCTAACCGCCAAACTTTCAACACTCCAATCGAAGTCAGAAGAATTATCTCTAGTCTGCCTTTATTAATAACTATTCCTGGACAATTTCATTTTATGACACCTATTTCCAATGGTTCCAAAATTGTCTCTGGATTTTCTCTATTTTGTCATTCCTTTACTTGACCCTACGTTAACATATCTGTCAGCCCGTTATCCTAGCGGGTCCTAATTAAAATCTAATCATGCCCCAAACAGAGCATACTCCATCTTTCGCAGGCACCAATTTATTGCAAGCCTAGCGCATACGTTAAGGTTAATTTTTACGTGTCACGCTGACCACGACAGAATGTGTTGCGACTGCATCAAAGTGTTTGCACCCTTACACCTTCTATCAATGGAATTAGTGAGACTAAAAATTAAAAATAAATGGAGAAATGTAGCACACAATCAATTCAGAAGGAAATTGTCTAATCATTTATCTGTCAGCCAGTTTCTTAAGAGTTTCCGTCAGTTTAAATTTTGTGTATTTCAATTAACTGCCAGTTGTAAAACAAATCTTTGTTACTTGTTTTGTCTTTAATGGAACTGACTATATGTTATTTTGCAGATATTTCGGTCAGATGCAGAGCCCGAAATAAAAGTGCAGAAATAAAGGTCAGTGGACAGAAGCTGGAAAGAGTCACAAGCTTTAAGTACTTGGGATCAATTATCACAGACAAGGGCTCCAAACCAGAACTACTTTGCAGGATTGCCCAGACAACAGCAACAGTAACAAGGTTGAGACCAATATGGAAAGATACCAACATTGCTGTTGGTTCCAAAATAAGGCTGATGTGCTCGATTGTCATATCTATCTTTGTATGCTTGTGAAACATGAACGCTCACATCAGATCTACAAAGAAGGATTCAAACCTTCGAATTGAGATGCTATCGCAAGATCTTGGGCATCTCATATATTGACAGTGTAACCAACGAAGAAGTCCACAACAGGATCCAACGAGCCATCGGATCCTATGAAGACCTCTTGACCACTGTAAGCGCAAACTGAAGTGGTACGGTCATGTCTCAAGATCATCTGGACTTGCAAAAACAATCTTGCAAGGCACAGTGCGAGGGTGCAGAAGAAGAGGCAGACAGAAAAAGAGGTGGGAAGACAACATTAAGAAGTGGACAGGCATGGGATTTAGAGATTCCCAAAGGGCAGTAGAGACTAGGGAATTGATTGTGAAGTCAACTGTGGTGCCCCAACGACCTCTTGGGTTAAGGGATTGATGATGATGATGATGATGATGATGATGATGATGATGATAATGCAGAGCCTGACACGGAATTGTGACACGGGATTGAGATTAGTGAACTGTTCGCTGTTTATTTGTCTTTGGTCTAACGCGGCTGTCCACGCTTTATATGTAATTATCACATACACGGTATCCAATAACTTCAATATTTGTTCCAAACTTTTCTCCGAAACCTTATTATAAACTTTTAAGGTATTGGAAAGGTTATTACTGAGATGAAAAAGAGCTACGTTCTCTATGGGGTCTAATGACATATTTTTTTAACCTCTCGATTCTTATAACATCCATAGGGTAGTGGATAACACGTACGTCTGACGTGTGAAAGTGTTACGGTTCGAATCCCATTGCCTGCATTGTGTCATTTTCAATGATATGTTATTTGTTATGTAACTATACCTTATCCAGTGTGTCGACTTCCACTCTGTGAGACATATCCAGTGTGTCGACTTCCACTCTGTGAGACAGAAGTAGTTTGAAACAAACTCGACGAAGAAAGTACGTGATGATGTGCCCTTTTGAAAAATCTTGGATCTTTTGAGGAAATGTGGTTTGCACTACACATTTCGACCAGATGTTTTAAGGACTGTTATCTGTGTTACCTTTGTCTTATAATTATATGCCTGTTACATCGTTTTATTTCTCTTTCCTTTGTATTATACATGGTTGTACTTCACATTTTTAATGGTGGGTTTTTCTTCCTAGAGTTTTATTCAATTCTTCAGTTTTACTTGTTTGGAATTCTACGTTTAATTGGAACCATGTAGCCACTATTGTGCCGAGGTACTTTGAAAAGTTACTACATATATACATACATACATACATACATACATACATACATACATACATACATACATACATGAAATTTACTGTTTTTTAGGAAATTGTATGGTTATGCGTAGGTACAACTCTTATGTGGATGTTGCTGTTGCAGGCCCTACAGTTGGCAGCTTTCTAGCCACTACACGCTAGGTCAAAGGTTATGGGAAATTCTACTCGGCCTCACCATTGCAACTATTCCGTTGGAATACATAAATGAATATACCTCTGGTCAGATCATTAGTACGTAGTCCTTGCCCTATATATATGCACAACAAATTAATCAGATATATGAAAAGAAATGTACTGCTGCCATCCTTTCTACCAATGAATATTTCCTCACGGGTTTACGCGAAAGCCGCTGAAACCAGAGCGCAGGAGTAAACGAAGGCATTTCATCAACCCATACATGTCTATAGCGTAAACTTACCGTAAGACTGTCAGATCAGAATAAAATGCTAATTCTACAGTGATCTCGTTCTGCTGCACTCCATGCCTGTAATAGATCCCAGTTTGATCCTATCTTTTCTCTCAAGGAAAAAATGTGGAGAAAAATTGGAGTCTGACGACCGTCTATTAGAGGACTTAGAGCAATTACAGATCCCCGCTGCTCATGTCAATCAAATCTTATCTGGTCGTTTATAACAATTCTCTTCACACCAGGTTTTCACCAATGGAGCGCCTGAATTAGTTTTCGCCAGACTCGGAACCACTGCATCCAATGCATTTCAGAGCGCGACTCAACTGGTCCAGTACGAATTATGTCTTTAGGGTTGATGTTGCATCCATATATGCCCTTATATTTGTCCCCCACCCCCGTTTCAACCTCTGATATAGGACTAATGATGAGGGAGAATTTTACCATATTGATAGAATATTCAGCAATATACTTAAATAGGAGGAAATTTCCAAAATAATTATATTAAACTAAGTTCAACATGGTTTTTCGACAAACAGCCATACTATGTAACAAACATTTCTTAAATTCATCAGTTCAGTACGTAAAAACATTTGGCTGTTTTAAAAGGTTGCAAAGGAATCTAAGCTTTTGTAACATCTTCACAAAACTTACTTTCAAGAATTAAACAAAATTCATTTTCTCGTTGATTACATACAGGACATTTTCTGACATGGTTTAAAGGGTGAGGTTTTGTTGCATCAGACCGCATATATATTCCTGTGGTTGCATCGATCGGCGATGATATCTAAATTTTGTGATAATAATCTTGTTTTAAATATGCGCCATCATCAAATTAACATTTAACTTGTAGTCTATAGAATTAGACAAATACGATTCATTCTGGTTCCAATATAATCTGCTAGTTCACTTTGGTAAACTTGAAAAACAGCTGTCCTTTACACGGGTTGGAAAAAGAAATAAAAACATACCAATATTTCCATCTCCTTTGGCATACCATACATCAATAAAACCATATGAACATAGTAGATTTGCCACAAGTAATAGAAGTACAAATAATCATTTAAGAAAAAAAATGGTAAGTTGTTGAGTAGTGTACTAATGGAAATTTGAGACACCTGACCAGTGTATACGAGGGCTGGTTAACTCTGTTTTCACGCAGAGTCGTGAAGTGGCACAAAAAAACCCATCTATGTTGGCATCCGATACCAGCTGATTCAGCACCCCGCCGATAAATTCCACAACATTTTTATCATGTGGCTTTTCAGTATCAATCACGTATATGTAATTATAAAGCTTAAACACAAACTCCAAAAACAGCTAAGAACCCGAGTGGATAAATTCGAACTGAATTTGATCTGTGATAAATAATGATGCTAATACTGGACATGCTAAATATTGGTAACCATTATCGTTTTTGAAGGCACACGTCATTAATAGGCTATGAAGCTGTAGAATATTTACCAATATTGTCATGTACTCCACAAACCTCTAAATCCGGTTAAGATTAACGAGTACAATCCGGACTTTGCGCACCTTTAAGATGTGACGTTGGGGTTGATCAAAGTCATTTCCGTCACCAACGAAAACAAGTCGACCATATGCTATGATATATTATCATTTTTTCTTCTCTTTCAATGGTTAATATTTTATTGAATAAACCACATGTTACTACGTGTATTGATGCGCTCACCTTTGCATCCATGTCACCGCTTTAGAAACATCAATGTAATTTTGGATTAATTCCATCGACACACCTGCGTCTGATTCTCCCGATCTCATTGATTTCAGAGAGGTTTTTCGCGATGGAGCCTCGCGGATTCAAGATAACTTTGGTGATTTCCACGTTGAACAGTTGCAGTTTTCCAGTTCGATCTTAAAAAAAGTCACAGAACAGAACATAACAGAACAGAATTTTATTGATTTGACGTATACAAAAAGCAAATAGTATAATACATATTTCGTATACAACTTACTGTTGCATAAAAGAGAGAGAGAGAGAGAGAGAGAGAGAGAGAGAGAGAGAGAGAGAGAGAGAGTCTAAGTTCAAATGTATTATACACATAATTACCTAGGTATTATAGAGTTGTTAAATCTTCATTTTTCAGTAATTGTAGTAGTTGGTAAATAATTGGTTTCTACCAATAATAAGGGTCAATATAAAACATTCTAAGCGTGAGGTATAGAGGACAGTTTAAGACAAAATGATATTCATCTTCGACCTCATTATTTACACAAAGTTCGCATATCCTTTCATATCGTTCTTTTCCTGCTTGTCTTCCAGTCTCGATATTTAATGGGTGTGATGAAACCCTTAACTTACTTAAAGCCTTTGTGAAGCTGGCATTGACGATTATTCTAAAATAAGAAGTGGTTTTCAAAATATCTTTTATATCTGTATAAAATTTTCTAGGCAACTGCTGAACGCCTCGTCATCCACAGTTTACCTCACAAGGTCTTTTGGGTTGACACCATGACGAGCCTGTTTGGTCAGTTCAATCAAATCGGCTTTGCTTGCAAACTTGGTCAAATCCACACCAGCGCCGCGTAGGGTCACTGCTCGCGAGCGTCCGTACATGTCAACAGGCATTTTGTATATGTTTTAAGTATAGATTCTAAGTACTTGCTGGGTTGGGTTTTAAGTATAGATTCTAATTACTTGCTGGGTTGGGTTTTAAGTATAGATTCTAAGTACTTGCTGGGTTGGGTTTTAGGTATAGATTCTAAGTACTTGCTGGGTTGGGTTTGAAGTATAGATTCTAGTACTTGCTGGGTTGGGTTTTAAGCATAGAATCTAAGTACTTGCCGGGTTGGGTTTTTAGTATAGATTCTAAGTACTTGCTCGGTTGGGTTTGAAGTATAGATTCTAGTACTTGCTGGGTTGGGTTTTAAGCATAGATTCTAAGTACTTGCTGGGTTGGGTTTTAAGTATAGATTCTAAGTACTTGCTGGGTTGGGTTTGAAGTATAGATTCTAGTACTTGCTGGGTTGGGTTTGAAGTATAGATTCTAGTACTTGCTGGGTTGGGTTTGAAGTATAGATTCTAGTACTTGCTGGGTTGGGTTTGAAGTATAGATTCTAAGTACTTGCTGGGTTGGGTTTGAAGTATAGATTCTAGTACTTGCTGGGTTGGGTTTGAAGTATAGATTCTAGTACTTGCTGAGTTGGGTTTTAAGTATAGATTCTAAGTACTTGCTGGGTTGGGTTTGAAGTATAGATTCTAAGTACTTGCTGGGTTGGGTTTGAAGTATAGATTCTAAGTACTTGCTGGATTGGGTTTGAAGTATAGATTCTAATTACTTGCTGGGTTGGGTTTTAAGTATAGATTCTAAATACTTGCTGGGTTGGGTTTGAAGTATAGATTCTAGTACTTGCTGGGTTGGGTTTGAAGTATAGATTCTAAGTACTTGCTGGGTTGGGTTTTAAGTATAGATTCTAGTACTTGCTGGGTTGGGTTTTAAGTATAGATTCTAAGTACTTGCTGGGTTGGGTTTGAAGTATAGATTCTAATTACTTGCTGGGTTGGGTTTTAAGTATAGATTCTAATTACTTGCTGGCTTGGCTTTTAAGCATAAGTTCTAAGTACTTGCTGGGTTGGGTTTTAAGTATAGATTCTAAGTACTTGCTGGGTTGGGTTTTAAGTATAGATTCTAGTACTTGCTGGGTTGGATTTTAAGTATAGATTCTAAGTACTTGCTGGGTTCCGTTTTTCGTATAGATTCTAAGTACTTGCTGGGTTGGGTTTTAAGTATAGATTCTAATTACTTGCTGGCTTGGCTTTTAAGCATAAGTTCTAAGTACTTGCTGGGTTGGGTTTTAAGTATAGATTTTAAGTACTTGCTGGGTTGGGTTTGAAGTATAGATTCTAATTACTTGCTGGCTTGGCTTTTAAGCATAAGTTCTAAGTACTTGCTGGGTTGGGTTTGAAGTATAGATTCTAAGTACTTGCTGGGTTGGGTTTTAAGTAGAGATTCTAATTACTTGCTGGATTGGGTTTTAAGTATAGATTCTAAGTACTTGCTGGGTTGGGTTTTAAGTATAGATTCTAGTACTTGCTGGGTTGGGGTTTAAGTATAGATTCTAAGTACTTGCTGGGTTCCGTTTTTCGCATAGATTCTAAGTATTTGCTGGGTTGGGTTTTAAGTATAGATTCTAAGTACTTGCTGGGTTGGGTTTTAAGTATAGATTCTAAGTACTTGCTGGGTTGGGTTTTAGGTATAGATTTTAAGTACTTGCTGGGTTCGGTTTTAAATATAGATTCTAGTACTTGCTGGGTTGGGTTTGAAGTATAGATTCTAAGTACTTGCTGAGTTGGGTTTTAAGTATAGATTGTAAGTACTTGCTGGGTTGGGTTTTAAATATAGATTCTAGCACTTGCTGGGTTGGGTTTTAAGTATAGATTCTAAGTACTTGCTGGGTTAGGTTTTAAGTATAGATTCTAAGTACTTGCTGGGTTGGGTTTGAAGTATAGATTCTAAGTACTTGCTGGGTTGGGTTTTAAGTATAGATTTTAAGTACTTGCTGGGTTGGGTTTTAAATATAGATTCTAGCACTTGCTGGGTTGGGTTTTAAGTATAAATTCTAAGTACTTGCTGGGTTAGGTTTTAAGTATAGATTCTAATTACTTGCTGGGTTGGCTTTTAAGCATAAGATCTAAGTACTTGCTGGGTTGGGTTTGAAGTATAGATTCTAAGTACTTGCTGGGTTGGGTTTTAAGTATAGATTCTAAGTACTTCCTGGGTTGGGTTTGAAGTATAGATTCTAAGTACTTGCTGGGTTGGGTTTTAAGTATAGATTCTAGTACTTGCTGGGTTGGGTTTTAAGTATAGATTCTAGTACTTGCTGGGTTGGGTTTGAAGTATAGATTCTAGTACTTGCTGGGTTGGGTTTTAAGTATAGATTCTAATTACTTGCTGGGTTGGGTTTTAAGTATAGATTCTAAGTACTTGCTGGGTTGGGTTTTAAGTATAAATTCTAGTACTTGCTGGGTTGGGTTTGAAGTATTGATTCTAAGTACTTGCTGGGTTGGGTTTTAAGTATAGATTCTAAGTACCTGCTGGATTGGGTTTTAAGTAGAGATTCTAATTACTTGCTGGGTTGGGTTTTAAGTATAGATTCTAGTACTTGCTGGGTTCGGTTTTAAGTATAGATTCTAAGTACTTGATAGGTTGGTTTTTTTAGTATAGATTCTAAGTACTTGCTGGGTTGGGATTTAAGTATAGATTCTAAGTACTTGCTGGGTTGGGTTTTAAGTATAGATTCTAATTACTTGCTGGGTTGGGTTTAAGTATAGATTTTGAGTACTTGCTGGGTTGGGTTTTAAGTATAGATTCTAATTATTTGCTGGCTTGGCTTTTAAGCATAAGTTCTAAGTACTTGCTGGGTTGGGTTTTAAGTATAGATTCTAAGTACTTGCTGGGTTAGGTTTTAAGTATAGATTCTAATTACTTGCTGGCGTGGCTTTTAAGCATAAGTTCTAAGTACTTGCTGGGTTGGGTTTTAAGTATAGATTCTAAGTACTTGCTGGGTTGGGTTTTAAGTATAGATTCTAAGTACTTGCTGGGTTGGGATTTAAGTATAGATTCTAATTACTTGCTGGCTTGGCTTTTAAGCATAAGTTCTAAGTACTTGCTGGGTTGGGTTTGAAGTATAGATTTTAAGTACTTGCTGGGTTGGGTTTTAAGTATAGATTCTAGTACTTGCTGGGTTCGGTTTTAAGTATAGATTCTAAGTACTTGATAGGTTGGGTTTTAAGTAGAGATTCTAAGTACTTGCTGGGTTGGGATTTAAGTGTAGATTCTAAGTACTTGCTGGATTGGGTTTTAAGTAGAGATTCTAATTACTTGCTGGGTTGGGTTTTAAGTATAGATTCTAGTACTTGCTGGGTTGGGTTTTAAGTATAGATTCTAAGTACTTGATAGGTTGGGTTTTAAGTATAGATTCTAAGTACTTGCTGGGTTGGGATTTAAGTATAGATTCTA
>JAECUM010035512.1:0-26742 GCA_016617855.1 Megalonaias nervosa
TATAACAGAAGTTAATTTCCAAAACAATCCAAGTTATTATTCGACAAGATCTGTTACTAAAATTATAATTTAAAACAAAATAGTAAACAAAATGCCCTTGCCTCAGACCAAGATAAATATTTTTAATTATATTGATAATTTTCCTAATATTAAACCCACACTCGCAGAGAAATTATTAGCTAAGTCTTATTTGTTGACAGAATTTAAAAACAAAATCAAGGATTCTGGTCAGGTAGATAATGAACTTGATTTTGGACCAGGCATGCTTCAAAATACAATTTTACATAATCCATAACATATAAAGAATAAAAAAAAAACTAACAAAATTGAAGATTGAATATACATAACAATATGTATAAAAAAACATGATAGCACAATTGCAAATCAACTCATCTTTTACAATAAATGGAAAACTGCTGATTTTATCGTCAGTTCTGTTACCATGTTTACGATCATATCCTGTCCCTTTACTGCGAATCTACACAAGATTTAAAGGTTCAAATAGATATGTAAGGACTACCTAATCTTTAGCTGCTTATATTAATCAAATATTTCAAGATAACATAATGTATCAAGCTATTCATATGCTTGTATTACATACATATTTAATATACGTTTTAAATAACTTATTATACATACACTTGCAGAGAGTAACAAAAGTGATCTGCTTGGTAAAATTTGATTAAGGACTTGGAATTACAATTGTCAATACAAATGCGTCACTGATTGCTCTTTCTTGATGTCAAAGTCTTCAAACTTACAAACACTGACTTAAATTTAAAGTTAAATTCATATGCTATTCAATATTCATGCACAGACACAGTCAGAGTAACAATATAGCGTTACATTAAGACCCAATTATTGGGAGAATCGTATATTTTTCATTATGTGTATGAAGTGAAAATCTTCATTTAGTAAATAGGTAATTTGTGTTCGGTTTCTCGCTGAAAATATAATTCAAAATATTATTATTATTGTAACATTGCAATACTGCTTTATGATGTTACATTGCAACACTACTTTATGAATTAACATTGCGCAATACTCCTTCTGGATGTAACACTGCAATACTCCTCCTCAATGTAACACTACAATACTCATTCTAAATGTGGCATTGGAATACTCCTTCTCGATGTAACACTGCAATAATACTTTATCATGTAACACTGCAATACCACTTTAAAATGTAACATTGCAATACTACTTTATGATGCAACATTGCAATGCTACTTCTTGATGTAATATAGCAATAAACCTTCTTGATGTAACATTCCGCTACTATGCTGTTTGATGTAAAATTGCAATATAACATTATGATGTAACATTGCAATACCACATTATGATGCAACATTGCAATGCTACATTATAATGCAACATTGCAATACTACTTTATGATGCAATACCGCAATACTACTTTATGATGTAACATTGCAATACCACATAACGATGAAACTATGCAATCTTACTTTCTGATATAACATTGCAATACTACATTATGATGCAACATTGCAATACTTCATTATGACGCAACATTGCAATAATACTTTATGATGTAACACTGCAATATTACTTTATGACGTAACTTTGCAATACTACTTTATGATGTAACATTTCAATAATACGTCTTGAGGTAACATTGCAATACTGCTTTATGATGTAATAATGCAATACTACTTCTTGATGTAACATTGCAATACTACTTCTTGATGTGCCTTTGCAATACTACTTCTTGATGTAACATTGAAATACTACTTCTTGATGTAACATTGCAATAAAACTTCTTGATGTAACATTGCAATGTAACTTTATGATGTAACATTGCAATGTAACTTTATGATGTAACATTGCAATACCACATTATGATGCAACATTGCAATACTACTCTATGATGTAACATTGCAATACTACTTCCTGATGTAACATTGCAATACTACTTCTTGATGTAACATTCCAATACTACTTTATGATGTATTATTGCAATACTACTTATTGATATAACATTGCAATACTACTTCTTGATGTACCATTGCAATACTACTTCTTGATGTAACATTGAAATACTACTTCTTGATGTAACATTGCAATAAAACTTCTTGATGTAACATTCCTATACTACTTCTTGATGTAACATTGCAATGTAACTTATGATGTAACATTGCAATACCACATCATGATGCAACATTGCAATACTACTTTATGATATAACATTGCAATACTACTTTATGATGTAAGATTGGAACATTACTTTATGATGCAACATTGTTTTACTACTTCATGATGTAACATTGCAATACTACTTTATGATGTAACATTGCAATTCTTCTTTATGATGTAAGATTGGAACACTACTTTATGATGCAACATTGTTTTACTACTTCATGATGTAACATTGCAATACTGCTTATGATGTAACATTGCAATACTAATTTATGATGTAACATTGCAATACTACTTTATGATGTAACATTGCAATTCTTCTTTATGATGTAAGATTGGAACACTACTTTATGACGCAACATTGTTTTACTACTTTATGATGTAACATTGCAATACTAATTTATGATATAACATTGTAATACTGCTTTATAATCTAATATTCCATTTTGTTTAAACTCATTTGCCTTTCAAAATCTAAGCGAAAGCAAGTCAGGAGTATTGCAGAAGAAACAACGTCATGGACTGTCATAAAGTTCAACGCGATGCATGTTCCTCGATATAAATATTACGAAACCTACGATATTTTGTATCAATGCAAAGAAAACTCGCATCAACTAATTTGGTTCTAACTGTACGACGAAGTATATTATGCTGTTTATTAGATTAGCTAGATGATTTGATAATACTCACTGTATCTTCTTAAAATCGATATCACTATAACAAATCAGATAACCAGTTTGTTGTTGTTGTTGTTGTTGTTGTGGGGCTTAACGCCATTTTTCAGCACACGATAGGCTATACATGGAGGCCAGTATTAATGGTGGAGGAAGAAACCGGGAAATCCGCGGAAAGAACCACCGACCCACGAGAAGCTACTGGCAAGCTTTCTCACATATCCACATTCGCCGAATCGTAGACTCGAACCAACGCAGACAGAGGTGAGATGGCATTGATCCGTAACGGACAGCGCTTTAGACCACTCGGCCACTCGGGGCCCCGTTAACCAGTTTGTCGTCTGATAATGTCCAATAATGTCATGCAAGAATAGGATCACGTGATTACCATATTTGTCAAGAAGCAAGAGATCGAATCTATGGTAGGATATAAGAGTCAAAATGTAAAGTATGTTAATGTTGTTTTCAGCTGGCTTTCGCAATTAACAGGTGTTGACTTTAAAACTTTGTTGATAGAGACTTCTTACTTTTCTTTGTAACAGCTGAAGTTCTTTGAACAGCCTGTGGTCGACATGTACTTTCATGCTCATGATGGCAGGCATATTCTCACCAACAATCCCGGCGCCACTCTATCAACAGGGGGTTACAGATGCAGTGCTTTAATTCTCTCATATAAATTTCTGTTGTTGGAGGGCACAGGTAGAAAAATGAGGGTCATGAAAGCAGCATCTATTTTTCAAACTGATTTACATATGTGCAGCATGTACATCAAGTTCTCAATATTAAGACATGTATATGATTTCGTACAAATATTTGTTTTTTATTATCGCGATATCGGAGTAACTCCCCTTGCATAACATAGAATGTACATGGCATCTGTTGATATACTCGTAGAGATTTCCCCAAATGTTTGCTTTTAAACATTAGCTGGAGAATGACCCCATCAAGGTCGGCTCAGCCGGACTCCAGTCTACTCCCTACACTAGACAAGAACTGTTACTAATGATTAATAGGTGTCAGCACAAGAGGATGCAATACAACTTGGTATTAAACTGTGTCAGTTATCACTACATTCACAGCCATTACAAAACTGATATTCTCAGAGATCTTTACATTACAAAGGAAATAGACAATAAAACAATTTATGTATTCAAATGTACTTCAAATATTTTAAACGAAACATTAGATGGAAAACATTGCAAAATTTGTTTCAATGCATTTGAAAAGAACATTCTACTTTCATGGTCATTAAGGGTGAAGGGATACGATCCTTTACACGAATGGCAATTGAACGTACCCTTGCCATTCCGTCGTCTTCTCGAAGATGGAGTTGTCAACGCTAATAGTATCAGAAAATCGGACAATCAGATCATTTTCATTGCCAGCAAGATTAGACGCCTTCAAACAATTTATGATATCATATTGAACACCTACAATAAGAACCAAGTTGGTATTACCCAGGAAATAAATACATCAATTCTAACAGTCAATCATCATAATGAAGCATGTGTACTTGGCATAACACAGGACTGAGATCACTCGTGGTATTCATGCAGCTGAAAAGTGGCTAAAGCATCTGGTTGAACTAGAGAAATGTTACTTTGAATGTTTCATTCTAAAACATCCTTTGCTATACAAATCAGTGACCAATGTTGCTTCTGATCTGCATCTGGTCAGCTTACGCGAATGCCACTTGATTTTGTTCCTTTACAACATTTTCAGACTGCAGAAAAGAGCAGATCCTGGTCGTGGCTGAAGCCATACAACACAGATGTGCACACTACCGATTACAGTGAAAGGCCTTGCAAAAGACAATGAGGTAACTTTAGTTTGGCATCTGGAAGAATGCGAACGTGATCCAAAATGTGGTTGTAAAGACCAGATAGTACCGAACAAGAATGGTATGGCGAGATGCAGATTCAATCTATCTGAGGAAGAAACAGCCATGCAGACGTTGCTCACCCAACATATATTTTGGGATTTATGCACATCACAGCTTCATCTACATTGCAAGATTTACTTAATGATGCAGGAGAACGATCTACCATTGCCCTTGGAGAACTCATTCCAAGATCTAAGCATTACGGAAGATACCATATGCTCAGCCACCAAATGAGTATATCAGTCATGTAGTGAAGAAACGCACGCTGAACTGGATGACTTAGAAAAGTACTTTGACCATTCACATGAACTCTCGGATATTTTTGCTCATAGTGTAGCTCACAATCGAAGAGGTTTCTTCGCTGCCACAAAGAGTGTCTTTGTTCTCTGCAAACACCACTGACGATGATATTGATGAAAAAGAAGCAGAAGACCTTTTGAATGAATGTGCTTTGATACTTAAAAGCATTCCTATAACAAACACAAGCAGTTCCTCTCTAGCAAGTAGACTCTGTAACATCATGCCACATACGCCAATTATGCAACCTGAAGAAGACTGCACAGTTTATTTAGATGGTTCGCTATCAAGAGATTCATCTATTTCAACAATTTCTTGCTAAACCTTTCAGAAGTTTCCAAAATATCTATTGAAGGCAGCAAAACATGTGACCAAGATAAAGGTCTCTCTGAAGTAACATAAGATAGCATTTTAGCAGAAAAAAGCAACGCACCATCAACGTCAATAAAACCCCTGCCATTTAAGAAATATCAACCACCATGCCTTCCCAGCAAACACCCACCTCCAACAATTGGAAAAGATGACGATAAATAGAAACTAAAAGAATCCTTGATGAATTTCTTGTAAAAGTGGACAGATTGTTCAAGAACAAAGTGAAAAAGACCGTATTTTATTTGCTCCAGATCAGAAAATTGCATCAAATTTGTTCATGCTCATGGAAGAAAATGTGAAGTACAGAAAATTCCTTCCCAAATTTCCTGTTCTACACCTCATGAAATCCAAGATTACCAACTTGTTTAGTGCTTATAAGACATGTGGCATATTCCATCACCTGAAATTTCTTCAGGATGATAAGGACGAGACAGAGTGGACTAAATTAGTTACCATAACACATATTGAAACATCAATAAGAAATATCCGAAGGCTATCTTTAACTCTTCATTTGGCAATCTTCGTAAGATTCGTTCAGTGGCTTGAGCCACCTACAGCAAAATCTCTGATAGAACACATGGCAGTGATGTCCTCCGATGATCTTGAAGGCAAATAGGATGGAAAATATCTTGAATTCATTGATGCAGCTTGTGGTAGCAATGGAACCTGATTGCTTCATTTAGAATTAATGAGCCATTGTGATGTAATTGTTGGACTGTCGATAGCTGAGAGAATTGGTGGAACTCATGGATATAATCTGCTACTTTCCACAATCAAAGCATCCTTGCCATTTGCGTTTGTAAATGGTGCTCCATAATATGGCAAATTTTCTAGAAATCTTCTATGTGAACATTTTAGTGCTGGATATTTTAATCAGCAACTCAAAGCCTCACTTTTTGCAACACCACATCATGGAAGTGTTACCAACTTCAGTCTGAATTCTCAGCGTGAAGTTTCACTTCGTGTTGCCCTTTAAAATCCAAACCATCAGTAGCTTTAGAAGCTATTGTTCCAAGAATGTCAGTGATAGAAATATTATTAAGTGCAGAAGAATCGGTTTTAAAACGTAACACCAAAAAATGTACTGTCAAGGAGGAAGATGAATTATATAAGCATGAGCAGTTTCTTGAAAAATATGTGACTGAGACATGTAATACCAACTATAAGAATGAGTCTATGTCGAGGAGCCCTACCGACACATGAAGATCAGGTACCACAGAACATGAATGAATTCAAGTCCACACCTTTGTCTGAATGTGTCTTGGACAGAAAAACGTTGCAAATTGGAAATTATCTCATCAAAAGATATTTGTGTCAACAGAGCTTGTTTTCTCTTACTGAGCATGACATGCCAAGCCTTGATAATATTGATGCGCCCATGGTTCTAAAACAACGCGTGAAAGCTGGAAAGAGTGTTACCATCACACGTACAAAATTTAAACCTCAGAAGACTGATGTAACTGCAAAACAAGAAAAAAGAAAGAAAATGCTACTGAAGCTTGAAAAATTCAACGAGCATGCCAGATCAGAAATGAATACTTGTCAAGCTGTTGTTACACCTTAGTGCACTAAGGGAAACGTTTCAAAATAAAAAGGTGTACGGACTGCTTTGGTTTCACTTCTGCCTGAGTTTAATACGGATGAAAATAATAACATTTCACCTAAGGGTGATCGTCAAAAGAAGGACGTAAGCTTAATTCTACTTGAAGAGAAGAAAGTCCCTGTTTATATCTCCCAAAGGACAGCCACAATGCTAGTAGAGTTTGCTGGGGTCAAATTTAAAGCATTTAACAGATCTGGGCTTCAATATCTGCAGTACGTAGAAAACGGATTTTTGAGGTGGTTGTTGAAAGGATTCCAGTTTGCATCACATGTTATATGTGAAGAGAAGTATTCACCCCAGATGACCTAAAATCCATGCCCAGAGCGAAAACAGCCAAAGAAAATAAAACTGACATCTACCACTTAAAAGATGACGGTGAGATTATCAGTACAAAAAATATTAGCAAACCTGAAGTCACTAACACCATGAAGGGGAAAAGTGATCAGCAAATTTTCTGACTGGTCATGTGAGAGATCTTCGAATCATGAAAGATATCGTTCTAGATATATATAATGAGTATTATATCAGTCCATGCACATGTGATAGTCCTGAACATCACAAGGAGATACCATGTAAACAGTTTGTTATCCCAGTACGGTCCCATTTTGCATCAGACAAAGGATATGTATATTCTGAGGAGTTGGACATCAAGCAAAAGAAAGGTGAGGCAGAGCTAGCTCAGGCAGATTGGCTTTGTTATATTGTAACTGGACTTTTAATGAAGGAGCAAATGTTGTCTGCTATGTATCGTCAAGGGACATTGATAGTATTCCCATACATATTCTAGCCGTTGCATTGTATTTGCCTTTAAAGGATGATGGCTATTTCAAGAATCTTGTCTATGTCGTCATCAAAAAGACTGGACGTTCTGGTAAGCTCGATATCTACAACATCACAGGAATCGTCAGGGTTATTGAAATGAGATACAATGAAGACAAAATAGCGGTGATTCTGTCTTTCGGTCTCAGCTTGGGTGGTAACGACTTTATTCCCAAATTTTATGGGGCCTCACACGAAAAGTGATTAAAACGAATATTTGAAAATGAGACCTTCAGGAGAAATCTCTTGAAGATCCGCTCAAGATCAGGCTCTGGGCATCTCAGTGTAACCATTGACCCGAGGGGTTACATAAGTCTGCTGAAGAACCTCTACTGCCCTAGCAATCACGATGCTGAAAGACTTTCCTTGGAAAAAGTAAGACAATTAAGTATAAAACTGCCTGGAAAAGATGTAAGAAGTACAAAGTTGTGGATGCCTCCAGTTACTGCATTTATTTTGCAGGAAGAGATTAGATGTTTGAAGATATAACCAATACTTTAGACTTTGGCTAGACAAGCAAGAAATTTATACAATTCTTTGAATACAGCCTCCCTGTTAATTCATATTGGTTAATTGGATCTGTATATTTCGCAGTGTACTTGCAACTATATCAGTTTTAGTCATGACAATGCGAATTTTGTCTCCATAGATTTTGAACTACTATGTAACGGTTTTCATATCAACATTCTATATTCATGTTGGCTTTTTCTAGAGGGACTTTAATTCAAATTTGCCTTATGCTTTGATCATAAATATGTATACATGTATATTCTATCTAATTATGTGGCTTCACCATAATAAAACAATATGTATTGAATTGTCTGCCATGAAAAAAGAATCCTAGAACTCAATAGCCCTGTTATATATAACAGTGTATCCTCTAGGGGTGAAAGACTGAGAGTTAAAAATCCCCTTAGTGTCAGAATTTGGGGGTCAGCCTCAGTAAAAATCTTTGGTATCAAAATTGAGGGTCAGATCAAAATTTTGGGGATCCCTGAAGCACACACACACACACACACACAAACACACACACACACATATATATATATATATATATATATATATATATATATATATATATATATATATATATATATATATATATATATATATATATAGATGCACGCACAAACAATACAAGAACATTTGGTTAAGTAAAATGTTGATTTGGAAAGTTAATATTTTTCATTAATCATATTTTTGTTCACACTGTTCATCTTTGCTGTTAAGCTAATACAGCATGTAGTGTGCTTGTGTGTATATGTTTTCAGTTGAATCTGAAGCGTATGTGTCACATATATTTTAAATACGTGTATTTAAATTATAGTTAGAATTAAGTGGAGGAGGGAGTTGGCATGTCGATGTATGTTCTCAGAAAGTATATATATTTTCAGTAATTGCATACGTTTGGTATAAAAGTATTTTTATTCTACTACATCCATAAAATGTTGACCTGTTTTTGATAGACTATAGAACAAAAATTATCCCATATGTTTCGGTTAACAGGCAGAACGGCATTTTGGGTAGTCGGTTTAATTTTCATTATTGCCTATCTATTCAACATTTATGTTGCTTTACTTTCACCAAGTTAAAAGACACACTGAATAATTATGTTCATTTAAATCTGTATCAGATTTTTTTAGATACAATATATGTCAAATGTATATTATTTTTTACGAGCAAAAAGTCGTCAAAATATAATGCCTCGAAAAGGAAAATCTCATGAAACTAAGGAAACTCTCATGAAAATACTTTCCTATCAGTTTTGATAGAAAGATCTGGCCATTTAAGTTTTTGCTAACTGTAAATTTCTTTCCAAGAAAAGTAAATATGTCTGAATGGTTTACACAGCATTTACTGATGAATGGTATTAAACAAGAACTAAATATATCTGATGGACAATGCATAAATGCTGCTCTTGTATTATGTTTAATGTATGTCAGTAGTACAAACTGACACAGTTTAATACCAAGCTGTATTGCGTCCTCTTGTATTATGTTTAATGTATGTCAGTAGTACAAACTAACACAGTTTAATACCAAGTTTTATTACATCCTCTTGTATTATGTTTAATGTATGTCAGTAGTTCTAACTGACAAAGTTTAATACCAAGTTGTATTGCATCCTCTTGTATTTTGTTTAATGTATGTCAGTAGTTCTAACTGACACAGTCATACCAAGTTGTAATGCATCCTCTTGTATTATTCTTAATGTATGTCAGTAGTTCTAACTGACACAGTTTAATATCAAGTTGTGTTGCATCCTCCTGTTTTATGTTTAATGTATGTCAGTAGTTCTAACTGACACAGTTTAATACCAAGTTGTATTGCGTCCTCTTGTATTATGTTTAATGTATGTCAGTAGTTCTAAATGACACAGCTTAATGCCAAGATGTGTTGCATCCTCTTGTATTATGTTTAATGTATGTCAGTAGTTCTGACACAGTTTAATAACAAGTTGTATTTCATTATCTTGTATTATGTTTAATGTATCTCAGTAGTTCTAACTGACACAGTTTCATACCAAGTTGTATTGCATCCTCTCGTATTATGTTTAATGTGTGCCAGTAGTTGACACAGTTTAATACCAGGTTGTATTGCATCCTCTTGTATTATGTTTAATGTATGTCAGTAATTCTAACTGACACAGTTTAATACCAAGTTGTGTTGCATGCTCTTGTATTATATCTAATGTATGTCAGTAGTTCGGACACAGTTTAATAAAAAGTTGTATTGTATCCTCTTGTATTATGTTGAATGTATGTCAGTAGTTCTAACTGACACAGTTTAATACCAGGTTGTATTGCATCCTCTTGTATTATGTTTAATGTATGTCAGTAATTCTAACTGACACAGTTTAATACCAAGTTGTGTTGCATGCTCTTGTATTATATTTAATGTATGTCAGTAGTTCGGACACAGTTTAATAAAAAGTTGTATTGTATCCTCTTGTATTATGTTTAATGTATGTCAGTAGTTCTAACTGACACAGTTTAATACCAGGTTGTGTTGCATCCTCTTGTTTTATGTTGAATGTATGTCAGTAGTTCTAACTGACACAGTTTAATATCAAGTTGCATTGCATCTTCTTGTATTATGATTAATGTGTGCCAGTAGTTCTAACTGACACAGTTTAATACCAGGTTGTGTTGCATCCTCTTGTATTATGATTAATGTGTGCCAGTAGTTCTAACTGACACAGTTTAATACCAGGTTGTGTTGCATCCTCTTGTTTTATGTTGAATGTATGTCAGTAGTTCTAAATGACACAGTTTCATACCAAGTTGTATTGCATCCTCTTGTATTATGTTTAATGTATGTCAGCAGTTCTAACTGACACAGCTTAATACCAGGTTGTATTGCATCCTCTTGTATTATGTTTAATATATGTCAGTAGTTCTAACTGACACAGTTTAATACCAAGTTGTATTGCATCCTCTTTTATTATGCTGAATGTATGTCAGTAGTTCTAACTGACACAGTTTAATATCAAGTTGTATTGCATCTTCTTGTATTATATTTAATATATGTCAGTAGTTCTAACTGAGACGATCATACCAAGTTGCATTGCATACTCTTGTATTATATTGAATGTATGTCAGTAGTTCTAACTGACACAGTTTAATACCAAGTTGTATTGCATCCTCTTGTATTATGCTTAATATATGTCAGTAGTTCTAACTGACACAGTTTAATACCAAGTTGTATTGCATCATCTTGCATTATGTTTAATATATGTCAGTAGTTCTGACACAGTTTAATACCAAGTTGTATTGCATCTTCTTGTATTATTTTTAATGTATGTCATTAGTTCTGACACTGGTTAATACCAAGTTGTATTGCATTTACTTGTATTATGTTTAATGTATGTCAATAGTTCTAACTGACAGAATTTATTACGAAGTTGTATTGCGTCCTCTTGTATTATGTTAAATGTATGTCAGAAGTTCTAAATGACACAGTTTAATACCAAGTTGTATTGCATCCTCTTGTATTATGTTTAATGTAAGTCAGTAGTTCTGACACAGTTTAATAACAAGTTGTATTGCATCTTCTTGTATTATGTTTAATGTATGTCAGTAGTTCTAACTGACACAGTTTAATACCAAGCTGTATTGCATCCTCTGATGCTGGTACCTATTATTCATTAGTGACAGTTCTTGTCTAGTGTGGGAGTAGACTGGAGTCATGCTGAGTCGTGCTTGATGAGGTCATTCTCCAGCTAATTTTTAAAAGCAAACATTTGGGGAAATCTATGCAGTTTTCTTCTATAGAACCATTTCCATCCTGTTGAAAGAAGTTCACCCAGCATTTTTACTCGTCCACGGTACCTATATTATTGTAAAAATCATCTGACTTTCTCATCTCTATTTGGTACGTAACTCAGTCTCTTACCCCCAGTTGGGTGTCTGTCATCGTTAGCGTATTTAAGGAGTTACTGCAACCGAGCAAGTCTTGTTATCGTTTTAAATTCTTACTCGTTCTGTGTCATCAATTCTGACTTTCTGCAAATATATAGTTATTACAGATTATATTACTTTGTTGAAGATCTATACTGTTATTATGCGAAGTCAATGTCTCTTTTTCGGTAAATGTTATTGCATATTTGGACAATAACGGGGGAGGAGAATATTTTCTTATAACGGCTTTGCTTCTTTGAACCTAACAATAAAATCAAAGAAGATCGATGGACAAAATAACGTTTCATCAAATGGTAAGCAGCTGCAGGTGCATCACGCGAGACACATGCTGATATATGCATCTAACATAGGCAAATGACAGTGACGTAAAAATGACGGTGAAGGAGAACAAGTGTGCTACCGTGCAAAGATCGTGATTTAAAATCCAGGATTGTCTCTTGCTGATATCAAAGGCAGCTTGGATAAGGTTTCCTGATGCAACTCTCTGTCATACCCTGGGATTATATGGTGGTTTAATCATTTTAAAGATGGTCGTGAAATCATGGTGGATGACTTGTGTTCTGGAAGACCGTTGAGTTTAGATTGATTAGCGGAAACATATTTTGTGGTATACGGGATTTCCTTCGGAAGCTTTTTTTAAATATATTGAAGAATTGTCGAAAGCTAACAAAGGTTTGGTGCAAGATCGGTCCCGGATTTGTTCACGGCTATTAAAAAACAGAATCGGGTTGAAATCGCTCAACAGCTGCTAGTTAAACATGAAAAGAGTGACAATAGATATTTTAATGAGATTGTCACTAGTGATAAAACATGGATTTACGCTGTTGATTCTGATTCAAGAGAAAAAAGGCTTGTGTGCTTTTCTTTTGCTGTTGAACTATACATATTCTCTCTTCGTACTTCACTTCAACTTAAACCCTTCATCAGCAATGATTTCCAAAATGTAATAATAATCCCTCTAACATCTACGGTCGCACTTGTGCGTATGTATAATGTTTCTGGACTTACGAAAAATGGTGTGTAATGTGTATTTTCTTTAGAACATGGCACAAATGTAGAAGGGAGAGTTAGTCAGTTTGAATATTTGTCTATAAAGTGAGACAATCCTTATGCAGACAATAGAAACACTCGCCTTGTAGATGAGACCGACTTACATGTAACCATCCAATTGTTTTCGCCACTGTGCTTAATTTAAAAATTAGATTTTTCTGTCGCAGGAAGTACGATCGTAAAGGAAATTAAATTTAGAAATAAAGGTAATTCATTTCATTTCTTTTCTTTTCTTTTTTTGGCAACAAACAGTATATTTTTTAAAAAAATAAATAAAATAAAAAAAAAACAAGCAATAACTTTAATAGAAATTAATCTTGAATTGCAAAAACAACAGATATATGTAAAAAATAAAACAACATAATTTGTATGTAGTGGTACCTCTCGTGTCTGGGATCCTAGTGTCAGAAGGGACACAATCATGATCGCAGTAACATGATTAGTTTACATTTTCCCCTTGCCAACAACACTAAATTAATAAGACATGACAGTTGCTCGCATGCAAAGGTACAGTTCATTGATCAGGTGGCTACGGTCGATATTATGTATTTTGACAGTTAATTCCCTGCTACAGTTTGATTTTATGAACCTTTCATCACCTTTAAGGAATACTTTCCCCAGATTTCCCCAAGAAATACAGAGCCATTATAGAGGAATCAAGTTTACGCAGGAAGTGGAGAGTAACGGATGTATGAGTATATTTAGTGACATCGCAGTTGAAAACCTTTGCCTCAATGACTGATCTATTATTTCACAAAAAAATCGATTGAAGCATTAGTATATAACACTGGGTCGAAGATTTTAATTTTGCTATTCCTATCTCACGGCGTTTATCTTTCATTTTCAGTCATATGGCAATAGACTTTTCATTTAATGCTACATATGCCCGAGAGACATATGATCTTTTATTAGAACTAATCGTGCCAAGGACATTATTTTGCAATAGGTTCATCTCCCGAGGGCTTGTCTAGAACACGAAGACGATTGATCATGCTTTTCCCTAGCTGAGCATCCTTCTTTCACGGTAAAATTAGCGAAATAAAATATTATATAAATGGGTCAATTAAATTACATCTGATACATTTTTATCTAATGCATATAAAGAAATCATCAGTGCTTCAATTTAAATAAAATGCACACAGAATGCAACAACTATGAACGTCATTAGCTTACAAAATCTCTTGGGTGTGGGTTTCTCTCTCTCTCTCTCTCTCTCTCTCTCTCTCTCTCTCTCTCTCTCTCTCCGTTTCCGTTCTGCAAGTTTAATATTTTGTTGCAGTTAAATATGCATGTATCAATCTATGTAGCTACGGATATTTCCTTTAGCTACCATTGGCATAGGGTCGATGATGGGAGCCAATGAACGGATGATGTATGTTTCATTTATCAATCATGTCTCTGGACAAAATAGCAGTGCTTCAATGAAAGCAAATGTGACCTTTTGCATTCGAGCTTTGCAAAAACATTTCACAATGTCTGTTACATTCTTTTATATACGACTCTGAGAAGGCCATGATGGATATTTTCAGTTAATTTCCTTGTGATGATCATAATGGAGAACTTTTGACTGTATAGCTAAGGATTCTGAAATCAAATACCAAACACCTGCCACGCGATCACGCTAACACCAAGCAACGCGATGCCACACCTAATTAACTCTGTATGGATGAATTACCTAAATGCGCAAATCAGTAAAAGTTGCCTATCATCCTGATGTTTCACTGTTATGACTCCCAACAGCTCTGAGAGACTTAGCAAGCATTATTCAGACATTTCGCCTATATAAAAGAACAGAGAATATATGGTACAAATACTATGTTCGAGTGTTACAACCTAAGTGACTACGTGGGATAAGCAAGGCGATCGATCAGTGTTGTTGAGATTCATCGCTGAAAATCTCTTTATAATCATGAATCTATTTTCTCTTAAATATGGGGATATTCTATATTGGAATGTCTTCGATAATATAGATATTGACGTAAACATCTATCCAATTCATAGCTGCCTAATGTAAAATGATACTGAATATTAATCGTGAATTAAAATGGAAGATTCCTTTATGTAATGCTGATTTAATTATTTAACTTAAACAGTTTTGTCTTTAAGGAAATTGTGTTTGCTTGTCGGGTTTGAGGAATCTTGAGCATATTTGTTATTAGATATTGGTTGCATAACTGGTAACGTTATCTAGTCTAGAGTCAAGTTTATCGTCTAGTTTATCGTCTAGTTTTTCATCTACTGTTGTGCTCGTAGCAGCTAAGCATACAAAGCTAAACATAGCGCGCGTTCCATCGATCTATTCTTAAGATAAATCTCATTCATCAGGTTACCGATTTCAAATGTATCTAATGAGTGACTTAGTCTGATGGACTACAAGACTTGGCAAGGAAAATGATAGTTTCTCTCGATTATACGAACTAACTTGGTCCTTGTTTTGCAGTCCGAATATAAATGAGACAATATCGCTGGATAAATATGTATACGCACGTTATGGTGATTAAAAAAAAAACCTCCTAAATACTCAAACAACGTATCAGTGTCTGCTTCCTTCAAATTTTGAACATTTAATTATTAAATATTACATTGATAGAATTATGTAAGGTTAAATTATTAAACATTGCATTGCTAGATTTCTGTCATGGTTACGCTGTCTTGTTACGGTCTACTGTGCTTTAAATCCCATTGTTGTCTTTGAATGTTAATTAACCTGCACAGCGTGGGGTTTACCAATCATTCATCGATTTGCGTATTGAAGCTGTAATAGGGATTACAGGTGATTCATTGTCTAGTTGGAACGTGCTGTGTCACCTGCCTAACCTAATTACCATATTTTAACTCTAAGGTACGCGAAAATCACGCATGAGTAATTTTAGGCATTCGAAGACTTTGTCCGACCTGGTACTAACATTGCGCAAATGTGCTGCTTGTGACTTATCGTAAAAGAGATTTTTAGAGGAGAAAACAACGTATTTATTAACTTTGCTAAGCTTATGAATGCCACGTATTCGTTTTGCAATAAAGAATATGTCAGTAAAACTCATTTTCATGCCAAATAAGATGAGTCAATTGTCTTTGAACATTTTTTGTTAAAAATGTTACAATATTACCATCAAATATCATACAGAGAGAAAGTTATATATTCAATATTTACATTTTTGCACAGAGAATCATGTATTAATGAAACGTTATTTGCTTTCTCACATTCAAAGTTTATGTTATCGAATATATTTAGAGAAATAATGAACAATCACAAAAACCATGTAAGAAACAGAATCAACACAACACTCAAGCACCATTTCAGCTCAGCAGGGCACTCTGTTTGGTAGCCTCGAAATGCTGCCCATTGAGTCAAAACACGAACGGACTGTTGAGGAACGTGGCCCTAAAGAGAAATATTCGAAACTGCAGATTCGGACACATGGCGAATTTGGATTGTACGAAAATCTGTAGTAGAAAAGCACAATGTGTAACCCACCAAGAAACAGATTCTTTTCCTGGCATTTTGCTCTGCCTTACTCTCCTTAGAGATATTATTATTATTATTATTATTATTATTATTATTATTATTATTAATTGCAATATCATACCATAATATCTTTGTTTCCCGCCGTGGAAACTAAATGCCGGATATATATTGATTGATCCTACATGACACTTCGCTACCGATGGCTACTACTGAAACCCAGTCTCGTCGCCTCGACGTAGATAACTACATCGCGCCAAGCAGTATAACGTTATCGTGATGATACCTTGAAACCAAGTCAGTTAGCTCTATTCATGGACATTAGGTTCTTTTCTCGTCATGTATTTATATTTATCAGACCGCTTCCTCAGATTGCATATTATTGTTTCTCGTTGATAAAATGAAATATGTATTGTTTCAGGCGCGACTCTGTGTACCTAAGCATGCTCGTGGCTGTATCCTGAGAAAGACCTTGCTCCAGGGAAAATTGGGAAATTTTATTATTTTCACTGCTCCATTTTCCAGCATGGAGTCATTATATAATATTTGTGCTTTAGGTTTGCATTCCCGTTCTGTTTGTTTTGAGTTCCTTCAGAATCCGACGTCAGAAACTATGTCGGTGAGTGTATGTGAGTGTGTGTGTGTTTGTCTATACATACATACGTACATACATACATACATATGTGCGTGTGTGCATGCATGCATACATACAAACATACATGTTTTTTTACTAAAAGGCTGTGTAATGCTCATTCACAACTTTCCTTTTTCTTACATATTGTATGATATCGATGTAATGATGATTACAACGCTGCCTCTATAAGATGCATATGTATCCTTCACCACAAATAGGTCAAAGACAACTTGTAAGGAAATAAAATTACTAACTGCGATCACGGAGTTTTCTTTGTCGAAGTAATGGGATGTATTGTCACATTCTGGAAGTGGACACGTGGTATTTAAAATCGGGTCTGTCTCTATGTCTCTTCTCTTGGGTGTTTATCACTAGATAACGTTTCATTTTGACAGAAGTATATTTTCACTAATTCACGAATACAAAGAATCAAAGGTTTATGTTATTTAAGAGTTAGTTCCATATATTGAATTTGCATGGTAATGCAACTACTAGAGTCAAGTCCCAACAGTTAAGAGTGCTGGAAAATTGAAGAAAACGTACAAGAAAAGATTTCTCTATCCCGTTTCAGTCAGCTTCAGTAACATGTCTTCCATTATGTAGCATTTCTCTTGAAACTGCAGATATGCTAATATTTTATTGTTTTCTTAGTGTTAATTTAGTAAATCTATATCTCTGTTTGAATGCCTATAATTGTTATTTTTGTCATTTTCTTAAAAAATTGTGACGATAATTGGTCATAATCTGGTTTTTCTTCGTTTGATTTGTTTTGAAAGCATGAAAACGTTCCAAATGTATGGATAATTTACGAATTGCAATAGCGATGCTGAAACAAGTTTATTTTGATAAGGCGAGGACAAATAACTGGGTTTGCACGAGCGTCAAATGGACACACAGACACACACACACACATGTATTTATGAGCATTATGGAAAGAGAGTGGTGAGTTAATCAGATTGTTTGATTCAAGAGTAATCAGTTGTTTCTTCTCTATAACGTTTACACGTAGAAAGATCTTTTAAAGTTTCTTCTTATAAGAACTTGCTGTACTAGTTAAAGGAAGAAACAAAATCTGGAAATGGACGAACATACAATAATTTCCTCAGATATTTGGAATGCCATGATTGAATGATATTAAGAGCTAAAATCATAGGTTTTTTTAAAAGTCTATTGCGAGCTTATCGTATTTGTACATGAATAAAAAATAAAGACAATATTCGATTGATGCAGTTTCAGTCGTTTTATAGACTTATAGACTTAGGAACACACAATAGTTAAAGTAGCACCTGATTCTTTTGGTGAGGAAAGGTTAACGCGTTTTATACACAATGCGCGTGCTGATGAAAATATACCTCGCCTCGTAAAGTTGTCTCCACACAGACGTCTATATCGTGGATGGTTCGACACTAAGACATGTATGTTGGATCACGAGTAGTTAGTGTTACGGTTCTGTGGTCATAAGCAAAGTAACAGAATGAAGCAAAACCAGCAAGTTTTGTAAAACTAAACAAATAATTTAATTATCAATGTTATGAAATGAAAATATAAAGGAAGTTAGTGTAATATGATTTGAATCGAAAATAATCCTAAAATGGTATATTCAAGTCCAAAAGAATCAAACGTTCCGAATGAATTTCAGATTCTCGAATACAATGGTCTGTCAACAGTCCTAATGTATAAAAATGGCATTGTTCAAAACTCCTTTGAATAATTCACAGTAGTCCCAGAATAATATTTTAGTCCAATGAGCAATTTGTAATTCCAATGAATAATCTAAAAAAATGTTTCTTCTCAAATAATATCTAAACACACTATACATATCCAGACATGATGTTACAACAGGAACACAAGGAATAAGAATACTTATATACAAGCATAAGAGGTGGAAAGATATCTTACTGCTACTTCTATGTGACAATTTGCAAATATCCCATATCGTTAAAGAACCCATTTCACCTAATCCAAGCAATAGGAAATAATGTAATTCTTCTAATAACACATTTGACCGACCTGCACAATGGGAAACAAACTCAAACTTGTCAACATGTTTGCTACTAATATTATCATCATTAATTTGATCATAGCTATTTATAAATCCTACGCAATCTTTTCACTCTTAATATCTTAAAATAGAACCTATACACATAAGCAATATTTAGCTATAGATAATAACTGTAACTTACAGTCATGAATAAAATTTATAAAAAAAAAAACATAGACACATATAACATTAGAAATTCCAAGTTACTAATTTTTTTTTATATTATTGTGTTTCCTCATGTTTACTCCAGAGAGTTGGATTTTTTCCAAGGGTCCTATACAAAGTACAGCAGTTTTAAAGTGTTTTCACATATAAATGTTATAGTCAGTTTTAAAATGTTACAAATGTAAGAAATAAAACGTGATAGAATAAATGGAGAATCAGCATACAGAATACAAAGGATATGAAAAGTGAAATAAAGAAACGAGAACAAAATGGCGTTATAATAAAGAAAAATGAACATATAAGACAGACAAATCAACAAAGTGAATTACTTGCAAATGTAGAAAATAGTAATCCTCTATTCAGTTGCACAAGAAATACAAGGTCCAACACGAATTATGTTGTTGTTGTTGTTGTTGTAGGGTTTAACGCCATTTTTCAGCACAAGATAGGCTATACATGGCGGCCAGTATAATTGGTGGAGGAAGAACCCTGGAAAATCCCGGGAAGAACCACCGACCCACGAGAAGCTACTGGCAGGCTTTCTCACGTGCCCACGTTAGCCGAGCCTGAGACTCGAACTCACGCAGACAGAGGTGAGATGGCAGTGATCCGTAACGGTGAGCGCTTTAGACCACTCTGCCACTCGGGGCCCCCACGAATTATGTATAAATACTGTTTAACATATATTAGATAAAAATGGACTTCAGATTAAATATTCGATATTTTATGGACTCGGTTCCAAAATAGAAAACACATTATGCATTCTGAATGAGTATCATCATAGCGGTCCTGACAGGTCTGCTATCGAATTCTCAGACTATAAGAGGACACACGACAATTTAAAAACATCAGATAAATAATCTGTACCATGAAATAAATAAACGATATTTGATTTTTAAGCAAATGCTTGCAATACTTGTAATGTACCTGCACAAAAATTTTTTTATATTTTGTCAAAGACATAGCTCGCACCTGTATCCATGAGACAGAGTCCCACGAATACATCGTTCGAGATGTGCATTCGGCACACGGACACTCGGTGTTCAGTTGAGTCTGATGGAAATAGTTCGTCTCTTCCCAAGAGGTGCTAAAAGAGAGCAACGACTACCCTGAAGAACCTTTAACTCCTCAAGATACATTGTTTAAAGGAACTAAGATGTGTTCAACACGGAAAGAAACCTTTTGTTCAGCACTCCTCACAACTCCTCGCTATGCTAAGAATTCCAAGCATCGATAGTAACCGATTGCAAAACTGTTGACATAATCATTATTATCAAGATAGCGATAGAAACTAATAGCACACATTTTCTTGAAAAATATTTTCGGACTTTCACCTAGTGGAATGTTTTCTTTATCTCTGCTTAAACCTTTCGACATTCCAACATACATATCTTTGTGAAATTTCCAACCGATTACACCCTTTTACTTTCAACACTTGCCCACTCTTTCTGCAATTTAGCCTTTTGTTTGCATCTTCTTTCCTTGCTATGGTATATTTATATTTTCAATCTCATTGTCACACACTTCATCATCAAATTTCACATATTAAATTTTGAATTGACAACATATAACGAATTTACAGAATCCATTAATAGTCTTTCCTTTTGATGGTTTGTACAATCCCTTTTAATTTTGGAGTAAAAATCCAATTTGAATTTTTCTTTATTATTTTTCTTTAGTCAAATTATCATGTTCTCTAACATGTTTATCAAAACGTTTATTGTTACCTATCATATCGAAATTTCATGACATTGTATTGGTTGTCTGACGTTAAAATGTTGGCACTAGTGATTATTTAGGGTGTGTTTCGTCTGTTTATTGTAATACTGTAGACACATCAACTATTATATGCAGGATTAACATATAAATGTTTAGACTAATATTGAATAATCCACTTAATTCTTTTGCAAACCTAGAACCAATGAGTTGTTTTACTACTTTGTTAAATGTTTAACCTCCTTTCACTTCAT
This sequence comes from Megalonaias nervosa, assembly GCA_016617855.1. Classification (NCBI taxonomy): domain Eukaryota; kingdom Metazoa; phylum Mollusca; class Bivalvia; order Unionida; family Unionidae; genus Megalonaias; species Megalonaias nervosa. The sequence continues at coordinate 21,548 of JAECUM010035512.1, forward strand.
AGAGTAATACGTAGATTTAGTGGTTCAAACAATCTTGACATTAAATAAAACTTTTACTATATATAAACTTGAACAAAGTTTTAGCTAATTTTGTTATACATTCATCACTCTTATTGTATCTGTTAGAAGTGGTCAAGTCTTTTTCTTGTTTGAAAAGGATTAAAATTGTAACTCTAGATTGAGAATGAGTTGTAAACCCATCTGTTGATCGGTTCTGTTAATCTGTTGATCTGTTAATCTGTTGATTAAACTGTTGATCTGTTGATCCAAACCCATCCGTTGATCGGTTTGGATCGACTAAATCAAATTTTATATTATCAAATGTGTGAGTTTGTATATACTTATCTCTAGTGCAATCTCCAGGATTTTCAAATTGTTTATTAAAAATGTTTACCATCTCCGGCATTTTTTTTTCAGGTTATTCAAACAGTCTATAAAAGGACAACAACAGCTGGAAAAAGAAGCAGGATTTTTCGAAGACAAAAATAAAACAAATTTATGTTCTATAAATCCCGAACAGTAGAAACAGGAATTGAATATAGCTATTGCAAATGGAACAGAAAGATATGCCTTATGAATATTTAACTGAAAAAGGTTTGGAAAATATGGTCGAGAAACAAATTGAAAGAACATATGAAATTACTTTCGGTGCTATAGTTGCTAAAATTACTAAATCGTTGTCAGATGCTATGCATACTGTGACAACACTAAGCAGTAAATTTATTCTGATCCACACGTCAGAACAATGAACTGAAAGATGACTACATGACATTAAACGATATCGCATACCTCTCTAGATTTTTATTATTCAAACTGATCTTGTCTCTGTGTCTTGTTCCTTCGGTCAAAAAGTGAACTTATTTCTATGTTCTAAACGTGATTATATCGGAAAGCCTGTAAACAGCAAACAATTAGATATGACAGATATCAATACAACTTTCGAACAACACATCCTTCCTTCATAGATACCTATCCGCAGGAAACGGCTATGTCAACATATACCCCATTGCCTAGATTATCTAACTTTTGAACCTTTATAAATAATAAGAAGTCTACTGAAACTAAAGAGATCAATTTACCATGGGCAACATTCATGTCTGCTATTACTGTTGCTTGAAACCACTCTTTCGAGAAAAGCAGTGGAGGTTTATATTTGGTCGGTCAACATCGATGAATATTGTTACAAAACTCATTATTCCAGTTTCTCTTACCTAGTTCGTAACAGAAAATACACGTTGTATCGTCACAAATAAGTAGAGAAACCTTTTTCAACTTATATAGTAAACTATGCAATAAAAGGCATGCTTTCGTATTTCGAAAAAATACGTTGGAGAATAGGAATGTTAATTTATCATATTCATTACAAGAAAATCGAATAGATATATAAATACATACATACATACATACATACATACATGCATACATACATACATATATATATATATATATATATATATAGTATATATATATATATATATATATATATATATATATATATATATATATATATATATATATATATATGTATATATACGTGTAGGCTCGTACAAAAGTAACAAAAGAAATGAGTGAAGTCCACAAGCTTTGTAAATTTAGCAAAATAATTTATTTCCCTAGAAAACATGGTAAAAATATGAAATAGGACTTACGTTTTGTGAATCTAATCCAAAAATTAATCCTAGAATTCAAAAATATAAGTCCTATCACTAAAAAGTTCTAATTGAATCCAAGTTCGAATCCCGATGAAGTTCCAATATGGAAGGCAATGACGTCAGAGGAGGTCGTTCTACTGATGTCAACAGTCCCTCGTTGAATCACAATTTATAATGTTCCAGTTTAGAATTCCAGAATAAATTTCCACTAAATGTCTTTGTCCAAGACTTTTTATGAAGAAGAGCACTTGTATGTTTTCCAGAGAATATAAATTATTAAATCCAAAAAATAGAAGTTTAAATCAAACTGGCATCAACATAAAAAAGCACATTGAGCTCTAAAGGTGTAAAACACGACTGACTATAATTCACCGAGATATGGTCATTAAACCCAACTAAAACGTACTTTTAAGTCCGCATGATGGGTCATGTCATCACTCCCTACAAGTCAATTAGCACGTAGGCTAGAATAGTCCTAGTTCAGAATAATTGATTCCCACACTGGAAATGAATTTAAAAAACATTGTTCACAACAGAGCTAACACGTGGGCTGAACATAACCTTGGTAATGACCAATCATTTTCACTTAGTGTTTACGAATTCAGAACCAAGGTCAAGAACTACGTCAGCTAAAAATATAATGTAGCAATCTACTACGTTTTAATCAGGCTAAAAGAACTGAACTAGATTTACTGGGAAAAATGTCAAATCCAGTAAAATTGTTATCCTTACAATAAAATATATATATATATATATATATATATATATATATATATATATATATATATACTAAACAGAACAGAAAGTGCTATCCCTGGATTCTATAGAAGAATGCTTGATAATAGTAGGCAGAATTAATAATTTAATACAAATAATATTATCATACAGGTTAGAGAATTTTAATTCGTACTCTATGGAGATTCGAACCCAGGTCCGCGAGTAAACGGCACCCATCGCCTTGCCTGCACACACCAGCCCATATCCTGTCACGACTAAGCACGCATCACCAAAAAAATGATGGCACTGAATCGGTGTTATATGAAGTCGTGTGTAGCAGACACACTCGCATGACGACCTAGTAATTAATTCTCATATATATGCACAGTCGTTCCAGATTCCTATGAAAGAAATCAAGGTATATAGGATTTTTTATTACAAAGAATTATAAATATATACCAAACAGAACAGAAAGTGCTATCCCTGGATTCTATAGAAGAATGCTTGATAATAGTAGGCAGATACCTCCGACGCATACTCGGGATCACCTGGAGCAATCGAGTGACAAACAACGAGGTGCTTGAACGTGCCAAGATTCCCAGCATGGTCACACTTCTCCGTCAACGTCGCATCAGATGGCTGGGCCATGTGCGGACGGATCCTCAAAGATCTTCTTTATTCGGAGCTTGCCGCTGACAGAAGATCGATCGGACGGCCACATCTCCGCTTCAAGGATGTCTGGAAACGCGACATGAAAGTCCTTGAGTCCTTGAGATCGATGTCAACACCTGGGAATAGCTTGCTCTAGACAAGTCCAGCTGGCGACATGCTCTGATCACTGGTCTGAAAGACGGCGATGACGAGCTACGATTGCTCGCCAATGAAAAACGATCTCAGAGGAAGATAAAGCAGCTCCAACCCACACCAGACTTAACCTTCAAGTGCAGCAACTGCAGCAAAATCTGCCATTCCCGTGTTGGGTTCCATAGCCACAGAAGACGCTGCACAACCACCAACTGGGACATTTCTCATGGGAGCACTTCCATCGTCTCTCGAGACTAACGGATGCCAACACACACACACACACACACACACACACACACACACACACACACACACAGAGATATATATGAATAAAAGTAAAGTAGAAATGAATGCAAAAATAGTTCCCACGAAGGAAGTATAGCTCTTGAATATTTAAAACACAATTCAGTAGTTAAAATCAGTCGAAGTAATACTCCTTTGCTGGAGTCTTTGCCGGTAAATATATTTCATTCTGAATTTGAGTCATGAAACGCTAATATATATCACAAACAGTTACAATAAAAACATTAAAGATACAAATGGAAAAGTAATGCAATAGTGTGCATGTAACGTGTGTTTTCACGAATAAACGAAATCACTGTGGAGCAAATTTTCATTCTCTTTGAGAAGGTTATGGTTAATACCTATTTTTGGATGTTAATATAAACTCGGAATCCAAATGACTTGCATTGGGACCGACAATTACCATTTACGTAGACAGCAACAATTGTTTTAGATGTATAGCAATTGTGCAGAACGAGACTAAATGCTTTCTTAACTGCCATTCAGTCTTTACAAATAGAGCAAACCATTTGACTAACGTTAGACAAGCAAGAAGGTAAAATGATCCGATGCTTTAGAAAGCGACATGGAGAAAATAAACCAAAACATGTAGAATATTCTGGAACATCCACAAACAACTGGAACAATTACAGAAAGACCTAAATAATGAAATGCAAAACATTGTCAATAAACCAATTACCCAATCATAAATGATTATAAGGCACAAATTACTGACTGCAACACTATGATAATTGTTCAAACTAATGTCTTGTTGTAGTTGCAGAAAATGAACAATATAACTGAATTATACACAGTTATTCTGATGGTATTAAACAGGTCGGACTCAATTCATTAAAATGTTACAATGACGTAAAAGTATATATTGCTAAACCTTTTAAGACTATCAGGCAATTGAAAGATCATTGGATATATATTAGTCAGAAAATCATCTCCGAAATTGGTAGAAACTAATATATTTAACTATGGTCTAACCATTTGTAATGTATACATGCTACTCTAATGCTTGGATGTCAGCAATATGTAATTGTAATTTTTAAAAAATGTGGTTTATATTCAACTGTTATCGGCGTGTAATTTTGAACTTGTAGCTAACCTCATTCGTTATGATTTGCTCTATTAAGTTAGTAAGCATTAAATAGTTTGCTTACACAGCTGATCCACGAGAAGAATCTAATCTGTATTTGGTAAACATATCACAGATAAATTGTCTACAAGACAGCAGAGGTTTGTAATTAAAATAGCATCCTAAATAGCAATTTTATGACATTTACAAATCAGGCTATGTTCACAGCAAGATGAAAATACTGGCAGTATCAAAGTTTGTTACTCTAAAATACAAGACAATAAATAATAAAATATTTAATTCAGTCCTATCATCTCACGTTAAATGAGGTATTAAGCTTGAAAGCAACATTTAAAAGAATACTGATACTCACAATATTTTTTAAACATTCCGTCTCTAACGCCAAAGTAAAATTTAAAACAATCGTGTTCAATTAATTATGTGTTAAGCTAGTATAAATGTATTTAAAAGACCTGCAAAGCATTTACTTGCGTGAACCCATAATTTTACCATCTGTGGAGCCACTAACTGTGTGCTGACGATGTAAAAAGGGAAGCCAATAAAAGTAACCAGTGGTCATCATTTTGTAATCTTTTGTTTAATTGTGATAGCCCGAACGTATGACACTGCAATCAAATACGCTAGGGACTTGACAC
>JAECUM010035513.1:0-15599 GCA_016617855.1 Megalonaias nervosa
TGATGCTGATCCCATATTTTTTATCTGCAAATACACAGGACATAACATATTCATTACCTGGAGGTGTCGGCAAAACGCTGATCGCGTGCTCAATTCAGGTAAATACACAACCAGCTAGGATGTTGGTATTGTACAGTGGTCCTATTCATTTCTTTCTGAGTGACACTGAAGTCAATACGCATGCATCGGAAGTTACATTCATCTAGGGGCGAGCAAATGTAGTTACCTATTAAAGCCGATCAAATAGATCTTCAATTCCTTTGAAAACCAAGTGTGTTATTGTCTCTTTACAGTTTTGTAACTAACAGTACGTTCAGTCCTATGTAATGTTTACACGTTTTGCATCGAATATTCTGTACTACAATTCATCAGGAATATAAAAATCTTCCTTCAGTCTTCGGCGTATTACTATAGTAGCGCAATAGTTAAAACATGCACAGGTGACCAAGGTATAAACATGGAATATCGCAAAATATGTCAAGACCACACTAATTCAATTCTTTCATATTAGAAATGACGATTTTGACAATTGTTTGGACAATTTGCATTTCATTGCCAGTTGCAGACCATGGAATTTAAATAACTTGAAAAATCAACCTTTTTTTTAAAATAGAGCAAATAATATAAAATAATTACGTAGTACATGGTTGGGGCTTATATATCCTTTCTTTTAATATCTACGTTTATTTAAAGCGTTGATCAATCCTCGCAATTTTCTTCAGAGATAGTTGCAAGATAAAATAATTTTATTTCATTTCAAATCGAGTAGTGGAAAACTATATATTATTTCTCAATGTTTTAAAAGGAAAACTCGTTGATGCCATACAAGATTATACAGGGTTTCATAAATCTGAATTTAAGACTGAAAATTTGACCTGCTTAGTGATATCGGGTCCAGTTACACACTCATGTAATGTCACACTTCGTTGCAACCGTTTTAATTTAGGACATCCAATACTGTTGGTAAAATGCCTTTAATTAATTATTTAGCGCTGATGTAAATAGCTTTAAGCCTTATACTCCAGTGCATAGACCATCGTAATGGCAAATTCTCATGAAGCTCGTCACTCAAGAAGAAGGTTCGTTCGAAATTTCCAAAAAACGTTTTGTCATGAACTGTTTTCACGAACGAATTCTACTGTTGTTACATAGAAGGGTATGGCCATTGTAGAAGGCTTTCCTTGTAACAGATTCAAGTTAAGCATTCTAGTTATCAATTTATAATTTAGGAGCGAATCCAATGTACTAAATGATCGTTTATCTTAAAACTATCTTAATTGCTTCATTTAAGATTTGAATTCACTATGATATGTCTGTTATACATTTGACTCGGCAAAATGTAACATAAAGTTACAGAACTTGGAATATATTTTACAACTTCATGCATAGGATATTAAAAGTCATCATAAATGTGCAAGCAACAATCTGCCTGACGCCAATAAGAAATTGTTAAATTAAATTCTTATACCCGCCGCTGATACCATTCTTTTGTTTGTTGTCACACTTGATGTTGTTTCAATTCTTATTGTTGTCATTGTCATTTCTTGCGTCGACCACGCCATACCTACTGTCGTGTCTAGTGATCTTGATCCCATGGTTGTTGCTGCTACAATATAAATTAAAATGGTTTTTATTTTAATTTATTGGAAAGGTGAATCTAATACCTGTTTATTTATATCTCTTTTAATTGTCACTAAAAAGTGTTTCCGTCGTTGCCTTTTTTAATTTATACAATACTGAATTTCCCATACAAACTGCCCGCCCGGATAAAAAATTTTGATACCCTTCATTCATTCATTCATCATGGCTATATACATAAAAATACTTACAACCGACAATAGAAACGATACTAATATGAAATTTTTTATTCTTGTGTTCAGTTATGATGCTTGAATTAGATAATACAGTTATTAGCTCTTATCTGTAGTTGTTATATAGGTGGTGATGATAAATCATGGGTATAATTCCAATAGACATGTTTGCTAGTATATGAAGCTGAGTTAATTTCCGCATGCAGAGACCGTGGATTCCGTGCACTTTGGACTATTCCTTTCGAACCTGTTTTGGAGAAAAATCATATCTTTGTGGCCAATTAAGGTGCTAATTAACTGACCGTAAATCAAGGTCTCCAAGCACCAAGCTTTTGGTCAAAAGTTCATATTATTAAATTAGAAAGCATCCAATTGCAAGCATCTGGTATAGTTATTTTTAACAAGCATACGAATATGTACCAATCTGGTTCTTCTAAACCAATACCTTGTTCATTTTGTTTTCTTTTATTTCAATAACTAAAACAGAACAAACGGTGAAATCAAAGGATAAATGTACAAATGCAGGCAGAGGTGTATGCACAAAACGAAAGATTCACGCCGTTGCCTTCGGCCGATTTAATCAGACTTAGATTGATCTGACTGACCTTGGATCAATAATATGGTTTAAATTAACTTTATATCAATATAATGGTTTAAATTAACTTGGATCTATAATAGGGATTTAATGACCTTGGATCAATAATATGGTTTAAATGACATTGTATCAATTATATGGTTTAAATGACCTTGGATCAATAATATGGTTTAAATAACCTTGGATCAATTATATGGTTTAAATAACCTTGGATCAATAATATGGTTTAAATGGGAAACACGTTTTGTATCTAACTGTACGTAAGTAAGGCTTGTGTATTGCTTCTACTGGATAAAGGCAGGCATATCGCATTTTCCAGGATTAAGACAGATTGCATATCGCATTTTGCAGGATTTAAGGTTTGCATATCGCATTTTGCAGGATTAAGACAGACTGCATATCACATTTTGCAGGATTTAATGTTTGCATATCGCATTTTGCAGGATTAAGACAGATTGCATATAGGAATAACAAAGCGTATTAATATTAATAACACTAATAAGTAGGACGCATACTTACATTTGTTCATGTATACAAACATCAATCAAGTTTGCATGCAGTATCCAAATGTTCTAAATGAACATAATCTGAATACCAATTTAGTGAATATCTACGGCCTTTCATACGAAAAGATGGTCCAATAAAACAAATTGTTGACACGATGAAAGTAAACTGTTAGTATATAGGATTGTATGAAAATCGTATAAAGCTGTCCAAATTGTTGACACGATAAAAGTAAACTGTTAGTATATAGGATTGTATGAAAATCGTATAAAGCTGTCCAAATTGTTGACACGATAAAAGTAAACTGTTAGTATATAGGATTGTATGAAAATCGTATAAAGCTGTCCAAACAAAGAGATTCATATTAAGCATTCCAATTACCGTTTAATAACGAGAACCAAACGTAGTACGCACAAAGATTATTTACACTGAAATTGATTCATATAAAATAGATGATTGTTTTAAAGAATATGTTTAATGTTGTTTCTCTCAGCACAAGATAAAAAGAAATATAAAGTATTCAATGCAATACGTTTTGATGCACACGTTTTGAAAAGATTCAGTGTAAAATGCTCAAGCCGCAAACACTGACACAAACAGAAACATATTAAATTAAACGTATACCCGTTTTTGGTTCTAAAGTTTGACTTGATGCAACATTAGACGTTGTTAATATCGTTCTTGGCCATGGTGTTATACTTGCATTCGCTGTTATTGTCATTAGCTCCTTCGAGACCTCCACACTTGATGCCATATCTAATAGTGTTGATACCATCCTTGGTGTTATGCTTCCTGCATTAGAAATTAGACTCAGTGTGATATTGAATTCAGTACTATTTTCCGTGGTAACCTTCGTTCACCGTCTCCAGCATGTATTTGGCATTCACGATACAACCTTACTATGGTTCAAGTCATACTTGGTCAACAGGACACAAATTGTGTTCGCAAATGGAAAACACTCCAGCCCAGTTGATCTATGTTGTGGTGTTCCACAGGGGTCTGTTTTTGGACATGTTCTCTTCATTCTATACATTCAGCCACTCTCAAGTGTCATAGATCATCATCCAGTGTATCACCAATTGTATGCTGATGACACCCAAATATACAAATCTAGCCACCCAACTGAAGTTGAAGCTACCATCCAAGGCGTAGAGAGGTGTATTTCCGATGTGAAATCATGGATGACATGTAACAAGCTGCAGATGAATGATGATAAAACTGAAGCCATTCTGATTACAACACAAAGACTTTCCCATTCAAATTCTTTACCTCAGACAATAAATATTAGCAACACCAACATTAAATTCACACAGTCAATACGAAACCTAGGTGTTACTCTCGACAGTACTCTCTCATTGCACCAACATGTCATGAACATATCCAAGGCTGCATATCTTGAGCTGAGACGCATCAGCTCCATTCGCAAGTATCTTTCAGTTGATGTCACTAAAACACTTGTGTGTTCCTTAGTACTTTCAGGACTGGACTATTGTAACTCAGTTCTATCTCGTTCGTCTCAATATCTACTCCAGAAACTTAAAAAATTTCAAAACTCAGCTTCCCGGATCATCCTTAGAGTACCACGATCAGAGCACGCCTCCTCCCTGCTCTGTACCCTACACTGACTATCCATTCGATCCAGAATTAAACACAAAATTTGTTCTCTGTGCTACGTTTCACTGACGGGCTCCAGTCTAACATACCTATCTGACTTCACCCATGTGTACACACCATTAAGATACTTACGCTCCTCTCCTGGCACTCGTATTCTCATTATTCCCACTATGAAAATGAAATCATATGGACAACGTTCTTTTACATACCAGGGCCCAGCAACGTGGAACGATTTGCCCACTGAACTTAGACACAAAGACAGTGATCTCATTCAAGAGCTCTCTTAAAACTCACCTATTTCAACTGCATGAACAGACTTAAAGACCTAATAATGTTTCCTTACCTTAAATATTTACAGAATGTTTTCTGTTTTCTAATTTCGTGGTGTTTGTTTTTATTTTTGTAATCATATCATTATATATGTTTTTTAAGTGTTGTCAAATGTTGTAAAGCGCTTAGAGCTTCTAAAGATTAGGCGCTATACCAAGTCCTCGTTATTATTATTATTATTATTATATATATATATATATATATATATATATATATATATATATATACATACATACATACATACATACATACATACATACAAAATTACCTGTGGTATCAAAAATTCCAAAAAAGATCAGAATGACACGTATCTCAGCCATAAGTTCCATATTTTCGCACTAACTGAGATCCAAAGACTACAAGAAGCCGTTTAAACTCTCTCGACGAGCACCTACTCCGATAAAATAAGGTCACTAATTGTTTTTGTACTAGTCTGTAAGATATAGAGGATTGCTTCTTAGTACAATAATTTTAGTACAGTCAAGTAGATTTTCCTAGGGTATATTCACAAACACAATACTAGTGATATTCCATCAACGATTATGCAGATCTAAATAATTTTTGTACAGTCAAGTAGATTTTCATTGGGTATATTCACAAACACGATACTAGTGATATTCCATCAATGACTATGGAAATCCAAAATTTTTGGAACGCTATTGTTTTCAATATATTGGAACTAATGAATCAGAATATGTTGAAGACGACGTGACCGGGAGACAGACACTAACATTTGAAAGATCATATCACGAGAAACGTGATCAGGGTAATAATTCAGGAAGGGAGTGAAATCATTATAACCTTAAGCAAAACAACATGAGCAACAATATTGTAATTCTGCTCTAATCTCCAGATCTAAAGAAGTTAAACATACTTTCGATTGGTGATAATGTACCGTTCAAACAATAGAAAAATTAAAACGTGGGTTTTTTTTCCTGGTCAGCAAAGCTAAAGAGATGGATAAGAGAGTGGGAAAGACAGAATAACGATTAATCAGATAAGCAACAATCGAATTAAATTTGAAAATACAGTTGAAGGAATAGTTTTCCGCCGTAAGCATATTCGGTAAATAAGTAAGAGGGGACAAATCAATGAAATGCAGAAAACTACTATAAAGTTATAAGACTGAGTTTGCCAGTGATCGTAAAATGTACGGCTACCAGTAAAGTGACAAACAAGGAGAACTTCATAGCACTTGAATGTAGAGCAAAAACACATCTTTACTTATTATTTGTGATTTCGTTGACTAACAAATATTTTTGTACCGCCTTAGCTTCTGTGGCATTTGCTATTAACCCAGTGAAAAAATTTGATGTAGTTTTCTGTGTATATCTGTGAATCACCTTGCAAGAAACTGAAACTCGACCAGTTGTGCAATTTGTGATTAGTGACAATTATGCTACGTTTGTGTGAAAAGAAAGTGTTTGAAAAACCATTTTGTGAGAACTTTAGATGTATGCTTGGAAAAACATAAATATTAATATGTTTGGTTTTAACTCGATCTCAGTACAGTAAATGAAGATGATCTTAGTTCAGTATCACACATGCCTTCTTTAAAATCGCTAGAATGAACATCGATCAATACTTCTCTAACCGAATTTTACAGGATCACACATGCCTTCTTTAAAATCGCTAGAATGAACATCGATCAATACTTCTCTAACCGAATTTTACAGGATCACACATGCCTTCTTTAAAATCGCTAGAATGAACATCGATCAATACTTCTCTAACCGAATTTTACAGGATCACACATGCCTTCTTTAAAATCGCTAGAATGAACATCGACCAATACTTCTCTAACCGAATTTTACAGGATCACACATGCCTTCTTTAAAATCGCTAGAATGAACATCGATCAATACTTCTCTAACCGAATTTTACAGGATCACACATGCCTTCTTTAAAATCGCTAGAATGAACATCGATCAATACTTCTCTAACCGAATTTTACAGGATCACACATGCCTTCTTTAAAATCGCTAGAATGAACATCGATCAATACTTCTCTAACCGAATTTTACAGGATCACACATGCCTTCTTTAAAATCGCTAGAATGAACATCGACCAATACTTCTCTAACCGAATTTTACAGGATCACACATGCCTTCTTTAAAATCGCTAGAATGAACATCGATCAATACTTCTCTAACCGAATTTTACAGGATCACACATGCCTTCTTTAAAATCGCTAGAATGAACATCGATCAATACTTCTCTAATCGAATTTTACAGCATAGAACGTCATCGCTTAGCTTCTGTTTTCCTAGGAATGGTATGATCGTTTCATGACGGAAGATCAGTCGTGTTTGATTTGCCTAGGACACCCTTCTATCTCTCATTATAGCATAGTACGCATGCGCAATTCCAATATGTGATGATTGACAAGCCTCAACAGGTGACCCTTCTGGTCAGAGATTTACACAGAGTCATTCGAAGCGACTACTCCTCACGAAATAAAAGTCAAGAGACTTGTTATACCTGTCAAGAGAAAGGACAATGGGCTCCAGAATGTCCACAACGTCGATACACATGAGAAAAAAAGAGACAAACGCAAAAATACCTGTTAGCTTTTTTTTTAAGACAAATGACATTGATCAACAGAGCGTCCCAAGAATATGAACAAAGAGAAAATACCGAAATTTTTCAGAAGCAGCAGCAGCAGCAGGAGAAGGAGAAGAAACAGAACAAAAGCTCATTCCCTCAAAGAGATTCAAAGCAAAACACGGAAAAGAAACAGCAGAAGGACCCGTGAGAGTGAGAAAAGGAAAGAAAGTAAAAGAAGAAAAAGAAATGGACGTTTGTGATGTGCTTTGGAATTTATTTGTAATTTCATTTAAAATGGAATATATATAAAAAAAAATAAAATAAAACAGCAAACAAACAACGTAAATGCATTGGTCGGTTGTTTAGGTAAGGATAAGATATTCTAATACTCCCCAACTCCCCCCCCCTCTCTCTCTCGGGAGTATGGTTGCTTATGCCCCCTAACGCATGTGTGTGTGTGTGTGTGTGATTGTGTGTGTGCGTGTGTGTGTGTGTGTGTGTGTGTGTGTGATTTGGATTTTTAACATAGCTTTAACAATTTTTCAGTCATATCGCTACGATGTTTGCAGTGTGGCAGTTTATAGTGATGTCTAGCACTGGGGCATCATGCCGCAGACATGCAGCATGATGTCCCACCCAGTCACATTATCCTGACACCAGGCCGATGCAAAATTAATAATAATAATAATAATAATAATAATAATAATAATGAAAATAATAATAATAATAATAATAATGACTCTCTCAATCTCTCTGATACCCACCCATGTCGGGAGACATATTGTTTACACCCCTCGCACTCATTATGAAAAATTATTATTAAATAATAATAATAATAATAATAATAATAATAATAATAATAATAATAATAATGACTCGAACTTTCTTTCTTTCTCTTGCTTATCACATAATACACATGCTTTATTTTGATCCTCTCAAACAACGGGAAACCAAAACGTAACTTCAGCATGTTTGATTTTTGTACAACAATCTGTATCTAGATTAAAAAATGTAAACTTCCATCTCTTACAAGTAAAAATACTGTGGGAAAGCGTGTGAACTCTTACAAGTACAAATACTGTGGGAAAGCGTGGGAACGGCTTCCTTACTTTTTTGCGAGTTCTCTTACTCTTTTGTGCTCATCATTGTTCCCCGTCCCCGCACCTGAGTAACATGCGTTCTCTCGCTTATTTATTGCGTTCTCCCACTTCTTTAATTAGCACTACACCACTGAACATATTTAAAATCCAGCACAAGTGTTTTACTGCTATTGTAAAACAATTTAGAGTGCATATATATTCACACTTTCCTAAATGTGTAGAAACAAAAAATATACATGCGAATGGAATGGTCGTTTTGTTTAATATATAGACTGTTAGGAATGTTAGAAAGGGAGGTAAGAAATAAATATATAGAGGGTTAGGAATATTAGAAAGGGAGGTAAGAAATATTCATTGTAGATGAGGATATATATTTATCTATACTTAATTTATACGAGGGCTTGTAAGTAGTAGTGAAGGGGATGGAACTGGAGGGGTGTAACTACTTTTTATTTATTCCTTTCTTTAAAATCCAACTCTGTGTACATGAGGAAAAATCTGAGAGTAGGTGAGGATAGAGACAATATAAATATCGGTAGAACTTTTTATTTTAATACATGGATTATACTGTAGTAATTTTATTTTATCACATTTATTATAATGTAGTAATTTTATTTTATCCTGCTTGTTTTATATCTAAAGTTGTGGGTCAGTTGATGAGTGGGTGTTGACATATAAGGGTTATGATGTTGATTGATTTGTTTTAAATAAAGTAGAATGTATGTTGGGTGATGATATTATAAAAAGGGTTAGAGATTTTAACTTTTAAGGCGGATCCTAGGAGAGTTGGTATTAGATAATTGGTTTGCTGATAGAAAGAACCTGGATGCTGAATAGTGTATAACATTATGGTGATAGTAGATAGCTGATGGATAGTAGATAACTGGTTCATGGAAAGTAGATTTAAGCTGGGCTCTGGATATTAGATAATTGAGTATTGGATAATAGATAACGGGTTGGTGAATTGTACATCACTGCGGTAGTAGATAACTGTTTGGTGGATATTAAATTATTGGGTACAGGATAGTAGATAATTAGTTTGCAGGTTGCATATAAATTGGCTTTTTTGGGTAGTAAATAACTTGGTTCTGAATAGTAGATAGTGGAATGTCGGTAGTACATAACTGGTTGATGGATAGTAGATTACTGGATACTGGATAGCAGAAAATTGGGTGTTGATAGTAGATAATTGGTTGGCAGATAGTATATGATTTATTGCTGGATAGTAGATAATTTAACAATGGATATTAGATAACTGGATAGTAGATAATTTAACAATGGATATTAGATAACTGGATAGTAGACAATATATAATTGGTTGGTGGATAGTAGATACTGGTATGTGGGTGCCGGCTGGTAGACAGCTGATCTGTGGGTACTGTATAATGGACGAGTATGATGTCTGAATATACGGTATGGGAGGATTAGGGACATTATAGAGTGATGCGTAGATTTTAATTTTACAAGTGGTATGGGCGTGGATGGTTTATAACCAGGCTTTGGATAGCATATAACTGGACTTTAATAGTATTATGGATAGTAATACAGGTTATGGTAACGGTTTTATTGAGAAGAGATTTAAAATCTATTTTATACCTTACTTCTGCACCCTACCCTACATGGTCAATACAGACCGTAATGTGAATCATTTCAAAAGGTGTGTCTGTTGATAGTTTTAACATCATATTTCTTTCATAGGTAATAAAAAGGAGCCCACAAATGATAAACCAGAAGACGTTGAAGCTTATGACATCAATACAGACGACAGTCATCGGTCAGGACCTCCATCAAGCTACACAACTTCAAGACAATTTTATGCCACTATCTTTATCAAGCAAGAACAAACGGCTGCCTTTCATTCAGAATGCAATACGAACTCGCATTCCTCTTCCACAGCACACAGCACTGCTACAAAACAGACATCCTCTCTTGACGGGTAAATACTTAAACTTGGTAGCAGTGACAAAGCCATGGTCATACATTGCGTAAGTTTTGTTCCATATGGTTAAATAGTTTACAAAATGTTTAAAATGTAATTTACAAAAACAGATTAAGTCATCCCAATGCTACCGCTCTCATAAGTTGCTGATATTTAGATAGTAGTGTTAGTTCTAATGTCAAACGTTGTGATATAGTCCAAGAAAGTAAAATCTCTAAAGCATCAAACCACTTACCCGTATTTTGTTCAACTCAGATCAAAGCAATATAATCCTAAATGTATCGACACCTAACGGCACGTCACAAAGCTGGCAAGAATGTCATCGTTCACTGTCAAAACGCGCTCTCGCGTAACTTACAAGAAAGCCTAAAGACAGAGATTAACGGTCAACACTAAATAAACCGATTGTGAATTGATGTAACCGAATGAATGCATGCTACAAGCTGCACGAGACGCACTGCCCATAATGGGCTTGAAGCTACACCCAAATCCCATGCTGGAATGAAACGTTATAGAGAAGGCATAAAGCAGTTAGAAATGAAAACATGGATGTAAACATAACTGGACCACGAATGGCGGATTGAATCATTTAATGTAAGCAAACATGCGAAAAATTGCTAAATACATGTATTTCATAAAGACTCTGTTGTGTGAGTGTGATTATGATTTTTAACGCAGCTTTAACAATTTTTCAGTCATATCGCTACGATGTCTGTAGTGTGGCAGTTTATAGTGATGTCTAGCACTGGGGCATCATACCGCAGACATGTAGCATGATGTCCCACCCAGTTACATTATCCTGACACCAGGCCGACCAGTCCTAACACTAACCTCTTAATGCTGAGCGCCAAGCGAGGCAGCTGTTAGTACCATTTTTGTAAGTCTTTGGTATGACTCGACCGGGGATCGAACCCACGACCTCCCGCATCCGAGGCGGACGCTCTAACCACAATGCCACCGGAGCGGTTGACTCTGTTGCAAGTATTCTACAAAAAGTGGTGTATAACAATAGTCTCAGACATGAAAGACTGTCAGTAAGACCGACAGTTATAGACGAATTTATAAAGAAATAGTCTTACGACTCCATGGTCTAAAACTAAGTAACAAAAAAGAGCGGGAAGCAATAAGTTTATTGAAAATCAACAAATAATTTAGAATACAGCGTGACAGTTTAAAAAGAACTTACACTAATCGTGAATTAAATCCATAAATAGTCATAAACGTTCAATCTCAAATCAAAGAGTAAAGAGAATTCCGAAAGAATTCCGATGGTATTCCGAAAGAATTTTAATGTTTAATATGCTGTAGCGCCAATAGCCTGGAATAGTTTTAATTTCCTAACGGTTTGAATGCATTACAATAATAGAATCCAAAATGTCTCTAAATGAATTCACAATAATCACAAAATAATGATTTGGTCTAAAATTCAAAGAGGACTTTGTAATTCAAATACAATTTCAACTAAATAAATCCTCTCATATTAATAAATGAATGCAAATAAAAGACTGATTGCATTGCAAATGTTAATGTAGGAAATAAAATACACAATATGAGGGCCTGGATGAGGGTCATCTTAATGGCCTTCAAACTGTAAAGAAAACTTAATTTGTTTCTGGAATCTTCTAGGGTCAGAATTAAAGGTTTTACATATAATGCAAAGCCAAGGAAACACGTTTGCCCACAAATAATAATAATTTTATTTTAATGTAAAATTATATTAAAAAATTAGCTACGTAATATTTTGTTTATAGAATGACATTTGTCAGGTAGGCCCAAATTCCCACCCTCAGTTATGGACAACGGTCAATCACACACTACAAATTATATACATAACATATAATTATGGATACCAGCCAACACACAAAACAAATCAAATATACGTAGCAATAGATACACTGATAGTTGGATACTACCACATTACACGTTGTAAGTAATCTCATTATCATACTTTAAATTCAGTTTGTTTTATATTTTCCGATTACATACTTGACAATATAGACATATATCTACAATACCCTCTCTCTCTCTCTGTCTCTCTCTGTCTCTCTCTCTCTCTCTCTCTCTCTCTCTCTACCCCCCCCTCCCCCCTGGCTTAAAGCTTCAGACCTATGGATATGAAATAGATGTAACTGATGCATAATAATGTGCCAAGTGTAGATCTTTATACTATGTATACACATAGCCGTGGAGGTCTTTCTAAATGGCAAATCAGACGTCTAAACGCTGGCACTGGAATATGGTCCCAGGATACTAATTTATCAGCTATGCGAAACCAGATTTTGGAATTTACAATTTCTGACTGATACAAAATGTTTTTCTTAGCTAAAGGTGAGTTACCATAGGGCTGTACTAATTTATCAGATTTGTTCTATATGAAACTACATCATACGACGTCAGTCCTACTTCACGCTTAGGAAACGATAATGGATTGTATCTCAATATTACTACATTAACAAATGTATCCAGTATGACACGGGCTTGTCTTTTTATTGAAACAAAACAAAATCCCCCAGGGGACAATAATAATCTTGGCAAGCAATGGGTCTCTAAAACAATAGGTTTCTTAGAGTGTGTATCAACATAATGGACTAAACAATAATGCGTATTAAATAATTAGGTCCAGTTTGTAATGAAAACTATTTTAAATGTTACAAGTATTTTACTTCCTCTTCTGAACTTAATAAGATGTGTCTGCTATCATACGCATTAGCCATGGTATACTGGGAAATATATATCACCTAAGCATAAATTATATCCCTTGTAATTATATTTCTTGTTGTTGTTGTTGTGTGGCTTAACACCATTTTTCAGCACACGACAGGCTATACATGGCGGCCAGTATTAATGGTGGAGGAAGAAACCGGGAAATCCCCGGAAAGAACCACCGATCTACGAGAAGCTGGCAAGCTTTCTCACATATCCACATTGACCGAATCCAAGACTCGAACCCACGCAGACAGAGGTGAGATGGCAGTGATCCGTAACGGAGAGCGCTTTAGACCACTTGGCCACTCGGGGCCCCTATTTCTCGTAATTATATCTCTTGTTATACATTGCAAGATCAGTCCATTTATTTTTAGTATGAATATATTTATGTACAGGTAGCTTCAATACTTGCATAGCTTCTGGTATTCTATATTCTAATTAAATCTTTTGTTTAAAAGATATTGTTTTGTTACAATAAATAGTTCAAACATATTTCATTTCATTAATTTGTAGTTGAGTTTACATTGTGTCCTTTCACTTGCTTACAGCTCAAACTGTTTATGAATATCTGAATATCCGAAAATTCCACTTGTCTCTTTTAAATAGGAAAAGCAGATAATGGTGTTGCATAGTACATATTGGGCCTCATAATTTTACTGCCATTAGAGTATAGTACATGAGTAATAATGTCATCAAATAATTACGAGAATCATTAACTTCACGTTATTAATATTGAAATCATCAACATCATCATGATGTATGTCTGTGTGTGCGTCCCTTAACCTGGACTATTATTATGGATGGTTGTAAATGCGCAGCGGTTTCAGAAGTTTGATTTATCCAGTAGGGATAGTTGTTGTGTGCTCTTTTTTAATTTATAAAAACTCTCAAATTATGGGAATAGCAAGTCTGCAAATTGCTGTCTGTGATCACTGATCCAAGTGTCAACGAATGTCGGGGGTGGGAGATTCTAGTTAGGACCCCTGGTCATGTCCTGGGGACATAAAGTTCTGATCCTGTATCTTCACTTTCAAACTACTGAGATTCCAACTTAAAACGAATTCGGTTGTACGACTTTTATAAAAGAGTCGTTTCTTATTCAAGAGAGTTGGCCTTAGAGGGACAGATTGTGGGGAGGGTAGAACAGAATGGGGTTGTGTGGTATGTGCTTTACCAACATTCTAGTCATCATCATCATCATCATCATCATCATCATCATCATCATCATCATTATTGATAGGCACCGAAGCGGACAGTATAGATTACAACATTCTCGGGTAGTTTTGGATAAAGAGGAAAAAAAGATAAATACGTCGATAGATGAATGTGTGAGTGAATAGATAAATAATATTTAACATAGATTTGGTTGAATTGTAAAGGCTATCAGGACCTCAACGTTAGCATAAAGCATCGTTTTCTGTTATGTATCATATATGCTCTTAACTTTCAAGCCATATATAGTTGAATAATTTCCTTCCTTTTTCTAACCAGCCAAGAATTCTATTGTCATGATTAATAACACAGATTGTAACTCGCAAGATATGGAATATATTTCACACAGTTCTTCACTATCGTGCAATGAAACTTGCAAATTGCCAAACACACTGTACCATTTAACGTAATTATCATCCACACACACACTGTACCATTTAGCCTAATTATTATCCACACACACAGTACCATTCAGCCTAATTATTATCCACACACAGTACCATTCAGATTAATTATTATCCACACACACAAACTGTACCATTCAGCCTAATTATTATCCACACACACACACACACACACACACACACACACACACACACACACACACACACACACACACACACACACACACACACACTGTACCATTGAGCCTAATTATTATCCACGCACACACTGTACCATACAGCTTAATTATTATCCACACACACACTGTACCATTCAGCCTAATTATTACCCACACACACACACACACTGTACCATTCAGCCTAATTATTATCTACACACACTGTACCATTCAGCCTAATTATTATCCACACACACACAGTACCATTCAGCCTAATTATTATCCACACACACACTGTACTATTCAGCCTAATTAGTATCCACACACACACTGTGCCATTCAGCCTAATTATTATCTACACACACTGTACCGTTCAGCCTAATTATTATCTACACACACTGTACCATTCAGCTTAATTATTATCCACAAACACACACACACAGTACCATTCAGCCTAATTATTACACACACACACACACACACACACACACACACACACACACACACACACACACACACACACA
Source organism: Megalonaias nervosa (assembly GCA_016617855.1). Taxonomy (NCBI): domain Eukaryota; kingdom Metazoa; phylum Mollusca; class Bivalvia; order Unionida; family Unionidae; genus Megalonaias; species Megalonaias nervosa. Next base: position 15,446 of record JAECUM010035513.1, read on the forward strand.
CACACACACACACACACACACACACACACACACACACACACACACACACACATACATTGTACCATTCCGCCTAATCATTATCCACACACACACTGTACTATTCAGCCTAATTAGTATCCACACACACACTGTACCATTCAGCCTAATTATTATC
>JAECUM010035514.1:0-21398 GCA_016617855.1 Megalonaias nervosa
AAACCCTTCAGAAGGTCGAATTTAGTGACGTATTTGGCATTTCCAATTTTGTCGATACAATCGTCGATTCTTGGCAATGAAATGAGTCTGTTTTTGTCACACTGTTCACCTTCCTATAATCCGTACACATTCGGAAAGTTTTATCCAGTTTCGGAACAAGAATGCACGGTGAACTCCAATCACTCTTACTGGGCTCTATAAAATCATTTTCCAGTAAATACTGAATCTCTTTTTTCATGTATTCCTGTTTAAAAGGATTCATCCTGTATAGGTGTTGTTTCGTGGGCTTTGAATCTACTATTTCAACGTCGTGAAAAATTTTGTTTGTCCTTGTAAGTATGTCTGGAAACAAGTGTTCATATTCAGACAATAATTGTTTAAGTTCACTTTTTTCTTGTTTTTGTAAATGAGACATGTCAATACGACATTATCACGTGTATGACCAAGATCACTATTAATTCTATCCACGGTAAATTGTTTTGGATTATTACTCAAATACTTCCACAACATGTGACAATTACAAATTACACAACGATTATTTTGTTGTTGTTTTAGCGTCATAATAAATTCAACATCGATGTCAAAATCACGATTGATTTTTTTTTTTTCGCATCTTTTATAACTGGATAAGTTTTTTCTTATAACTTGAACACTAACAGTTTGATTGTTATTTTCTGTGGAGTCTATGACAACTCTGTGCAGTTGAGATACTCTCCTGACTCTAGACACTGCGAGATAAACTAAATTTGACCACTAGATTCTGTTATCGACAATCCAGATATTTGTATCAGTAATAGTTAGTCCTTATGACGAATGAATCGTTATGGCATATCCCAATTTCCACGGTGAGTTATTCATACTCAACGCGCTTTCAATAACATCAACATCAACTAAAACAATATCATTTAACACGAGATTCTGTTTTTCATTTGATCCTGGAATTTCAATATCGACATTCTGTAGTCTAGTATCTGCTGGGCGATAACACAATGGCACAAGTAGATTTGAGAATTTTTCTTTGTGTAACATAAATGATTTCTCCTGTAATTCATCACAAATTATTTTTCTACTCGCAAATATTAAATCATTTGGTGTCCACAGATTCCAGAAATCATCAATGAAAGTTTCTGGAATTATTTCACGAGCTATCTCTCATTTTATTTTATCTGGTTGTAGTCTGATTAATCTTTTAAATTCTTTCAGAGGTTCATCAATAGCTCTATAATCATCACTTATTTCTTCACAATAATCCACAAATGATTTTAACCACTCATGAGGAGATTGACCGACGAAAGATGGTGGTTGACCATGATCGCCGCACATAATTACCGCAGTATTTTTCGTTAATAACCAATTAAGAAATGTTCTTAGTGTTTCTAGCAACACCGTACAAATCTCATCCCAGATGATGATTTTGGGAATATATTTCTCACCCATTCGCTCAGGTGTCCATGTATCTCCACACCATCTGAAGAAACTATGATATGTACATGATTTTATTTCTCGTTGTTTTATTTCTCTTGTTAGTCTGTGTGTAGGTGTCAACACAATCATATCTGAACTCTGATGAAATAATTCAATGGCACGTGTTTGTTTTACCAGAACCTCCAGGTCCATTGAGATAAATGGTTTAATTTCTGGCCACGGGATCAAATACAGATGGTGCTGTAGATACTGGTATTTGATTGTCATTACCGTAGTATATTTCTTTGATATCAACGTCTGCTGATTCAGAATAATCGAGTATACTTTCGTGTTTTATTTTCCATGATCCCCATTCATTACTACCGAGTAAAGGCTTTACCAAATCCATGTACGCGCTATTTATATAAAATGAATCCGTAGCAACTCTAACAGCGTAACGAGGAAATCTATTTATCATCGACAATAAATTTATAGAAACGTAAGCGAGTATATAGGATCTTAAATGGGTAAATTGCGGTGACTCACCATCGATATAACTCACGATTGTGCCTAATTTAATTCCGTCTGATGAATAAGCATTGCTTCTGCTTATGAATGTTCCTTTGTTCGTTGTATCAATAATTATAAAATCCAACTCAGCATCATCCATGATTAATCTCGCGCAGTGTCTTTTATGATCATACAAACCACCTTCAGTAAATTTACCAATTATTTTTCTACCGAGATCTTTTGCAACTTTATTTTCATAATCAATTTTATCCCAATCCTCATCCCCTGACTCTGTCAGGGAATGTTTCTTTTGCTGTGGTAACCAAACTTGTTTCTGCGGATGATAGGATATAATAGCTTCACTTACGTTCAACGACACTAAGATTTCAGCATCGAGCATGTATCGTAATAGCACTATTGGAACCCAATATGTTTCTGCAAAATGTCTCCCAAACCACGCATAAACGATCGGATGAAGATTATCACAAAACTTAAATGACTGTACACAAGCGAATCCAGTTAAATCAAAATTAGGTAATGGCCCATTTATCGCAACTCTTTTCATTTCATGTGTCGGATGTCCGAATCTTTTGAAATATTCAGAACAGTCTCCGTATCCAAGAAAACTCCCAGGATAACACGCAACCATATCAACCGATATAACTTTACGATGATCGTATTTGGTATTCCATAATCCGCCATGTCCATATTCGACACAACTATGCTGAATATCTTCAAGGAATTCTGATCGTGTTGGCTTCTATGAATTTTTCTCCTGAGCGAAGTGAACAGCAACTGACGGAACTCTAAAACAATTATTCAATAATCGTTCAACTTCAACATCATCAGAATTATATTTCAATGCAAGATTCTTCATTTCTTCATGGAGAGATTCTTTAGGGTAAAGTAGTATACTAATAGGCTGATCCTAAACCAAAAACAGATTCTGGACCAGACCCCCCAAATTTGTCGGAGAAAGAATAAACCTCTTTTGATAGAAATTTCATATTGAACAATGAAATATTATATAATATGGGTTATCCGTCAACGGCAATCCGACATGTTGGATTTGATTTGACAAACAGATTTTGTAAGAGATTTGATTCAATAAAATCAGCCTCATACTATACTGGCATAAAACCTAAAATAATAAGCGACTGTATTAAAAAAAGTTGGATATCATATATCACCAAAATATGGGTCAGTATGGTTATTCGCAACTGAAAATGACGAACGAATAAGAGGTTGGTCAGATGATTTAATGACATTTATTGACAATATGGTTGATATTTTATTTGATAATGATATAAGTCAAAAATAAACATCTACTGTTGTAACCATATTTTATGATAATCTTTTTCATGCCTGCTGACTCTCATTGGTAGGATATCCATTAACATACTGTCAATAATACGAAACTCGCGTATTAAATCGTCCATATCATATTTTACGCCTCGCAAGTAAGATCGTATTTGATCAAGTAATTTTTTGTAAGTGATACTTGCTGTTTTACAAGAATTTTTTTTTTGGTTTCAAGTTTAGGTTCAATTTTTTTTGCAAGTGTTGAAAGAGAGACGCCGACGCCAGATATTATTAACAAAAACGGTTTTAATAATGCTCCACTTGAGATTATACCAGAGCTGGTCATTAACAATGGCAAATATGATATTACTCGAAGTATTCTACGGTAATATTTATAACATTCCTTTGTACACCAGAGGTTTTTGTGATAAAATTTGTAATATTGTACTAGTGCGTCAACATCTTGTTTTGGAATTTCTTCTGAAATATGGTTGAAATCGATTATATGTTTTTTTCATTATACAATATTTTATACAAAGACAAAATTTCTAGTACCAGCAACTGAATCAAGAAACTCGCGGAACTTATTATTATTCGGATCAGCTATAAAAATTCTGTACTTGTCATAAACATCTAATGAAGTATCCTTATATCGTTCATCTGTTAGCAACTCATTTTTCTTTAACCAAGTATATGAGTCAAAAGTATTACCTACTTCAACCGCATACAAATCTGTTTCATTCACTAAATTACTGTAATCGCTTTCTGTTTTATCAATATAACCTAATACCAAGCTTATCTGATCTAACGTGTAATTTTTTAAAACAAGATGTTGTCTGATAATTACATATGCGGCCACAAAAGTTGCTAGCATTAATTTTTTGAGCGATTTTAGTTCAATTGTTATCAGACCAATAGCAGAAGCTACTTTTAACATTAATTTTTCATATGGTTTTGTAAGTCTTTTCTCGACTTCATTGTAATAATTTCGTAATAACAATTGTTTAGAGCGCTGGATTGATGGAAATGGAAGATCAACCGCTTCATCTATATCGAAATAAGAATCAGGCTTTGCTACTAAATCTGTTTCTCTGACTTTATCAAAAAACTTTTCTTGCTCAATATCATTAAGATCACTAATTTCATCGTCAAAATTTTTGATTATCATTATAGATCTGTCAACAATAATCGGATCAAATTCTGGTCTTTTACGAGTCATTGGCAAAATTGCATTTGCGTACGCTTTAATAATTAACTCAGTGTCTGGTGCCATAGTAACGATTTTAATTATAGTTTCTTTGTCGTGGTAGTACATACCGAGATACTTAAAAATTTCTCGTTTTGAAAAATTATTGTATAACTTCTTGTTTCTTTTTATTCTTATTATTTTAGATTCCATAAATCTACTGAGGCCATGATGACTATCTTCTACAGATTTTTTTATATCATCTCTTTTACCGTAAGCTCGTGCTTTTATTAAGTCCGATTTTATTATCAAATCTAAATTTCCAAAATCAAGCTCGAGCAATATTTTTTTAAACAGGATTTCAACTTGTTTTTGTTCTTCCAGACAATCATCAGGATGACAGTATCTACTTATCACTTCAAAATTTTCTATTGCTTCTCTTAGTTGTGGTCCTCGCATATACATAACACGAACAAATTTTTTTTCTTCCTCTAACAATAGAGAGTTTATCATTGGAATTGATAAATTTTTTCTGTTATTTATCGCACGTACCGCTAGTGGTTCACCCATAAAGCGTTTTCTATAGTTAAGAATATAATCATAAAATTCCCTCGCAACAGTTATAATTGGTGATTCTGTCATTATTTTATAGCATTAGATTAAATTTGATCATCAAGTGTATATATTTGAAACGCGGTCAGTCCCGGAAATGGATGTTCAGCAGCAAAAATGTTAACTCGAAAATATAAGTACTTGTTGACAATATTTTCTACTGGAATTGTAAAATATTGTGCTGTTGAAATATACGTAATTACTGCACTATATAATGTTGTCCAGTCGATATCATTGTTTGATCCTTCCAATTGCCAATTATAAATTCTCCCAACACTAGAGTTTAATCGACCTCGCAAATGAAATTGCCAAATAGCAACTGCAGTGGGACATTTAATTTTAATCCAAAAATGTTCAACTTCTCCGTTGGTCGTCCACTCATGTCCATCAGAGAAAGCGTAATAAGGATAATTTTCAGGATAATATATTGATGCGCTTACCTCAAACCCGGCTCGGTTGTCAGTTGCTTTATAAAGTGCTGGAATATACCCAACGTTATTTTTAGTTCGTTTTATACCACTAGACAGACTGTCAACGTACGCTTTATTTGTCAGATCGTTAGGGTTAACTGGAACGTAAGTCGTCATTATTTTTTTGTCTCTCATGTTTATATTAACTGACATTGGTCCACCGGATTTCTTAAAATATGGGGTAAGTTCTTCCTTTAACTGAGCATAACTAATAGCATCAGCATCGGCTTGTGGTGAGGTTGTTGGTAGTCCAGCTATTTTTGAATTATTGCTCATTGCAAGGTAACCTGTCATTGTGTCGCCGGTTTTAGTAAGTTTATTATCGTCAACAGATTTTAGTTGTGCATAACTTACAGCTTGTGTTTGATTTTAGTTTTCTGGCGGATATGCAGTCTCTAAATTTATAATTTTTTTACTCGACATGTTAATGTTACCTGTCATTGTGTCGCCGACTTTGTTAAGTTTATTATCGTCAACAGATTTTAGTTGTGCATAACTTACAGGTTGCGTTTGATTTAAGTTTTCTGGCGGATATATAATTTCTAACCCAATAATTTTTTTACTCGACATGTTAATATTACCTATAACCGTTCCGCCGATTTTATCAAGTTTGTTATCATGCACATACCTCAACTGTAAATAACTTACCGCTTGTGTATAATTTAAGTTTGCTGGTGGATATCCAGTCTCTAAATTTATTATTTTTTTCCCGACATATCTAAGTTGCCGCTTAAAGTTCCGCCTGCCAGTGACAACTTATTATCGTCAACAGATTTTAGTTGTGTATAACTCACCGCTTGAGTTTGATTTAAGTTTGCCGGTGGATATCCAGTCTCTAAATTTATAATTGTTTTCCCTCACATGTCTAAGTTGCCGCTTAAAATTCCTCCAGATTTATCTAGTGTATTGCCGTCGACGGATTTTAGTTGTTTATAACTAACAGCTTGTGTATCAACAACATTTATTGGCGGATAATCTGTTTCTAAATCTATTACTCGTTGATTTGACATAGACAGGTTTCCTGTCATTGTGTCTCCAGATTTGTTTAGGTAACCTGATAAATCAATATTGCCGTTTGTTATTATGGCCGATGAATCCCCTAATGTTGTTCCAAATTTTGTATAATGGCTCATTATTTATTTAATATAACATAAAATGTATAACAAACAATGGCAAAATTTACGACAACGTCGTCACCGATATTAAATTTTGATACAGAGCGGTTGGTGAAACATAAACATAACAATGAATTTCCAGATTGCCATTATCTTATTGTTGGGCGAACTGGATCAGGAAAAACAAATTTGCTTATGAATTTACTACTGAGCGATAATTTTATCTACGATCGAGTTTATATTTATTTCAATTAATCCACAGCAAGATAAGTACGAGCTACTAAGCGAACATAATGACAAACTTCGCGATGATCTTGATGCTAGTGAAGATGTTTTTATTATCAGACAACCAGAAGATCTTGTTCCAGTTAATCAAATTGATTCGTCTGAGCATAAAATAGTTGTTTTTGACGATATTCCACTAAATAATGTAGAGATGAATAAAATAAGATCATATTTTTCACTATCACGTAATAAGAAATGTAATTCTGTTTATTTAGCCCAAGGTTTTTACAACGTCGACAGATTTATTCGGCGACATACTGGTTGTTTTATATTATTTCCGGGACTAGACAATGTTGACGTTAGAAATATTGCAAACGATCAATGTGGCGACGTAACGAAAGATAAATTTATTGAACTTTATCATAAAGCGACAGCGGATAAATATAACTTTTTCTTGTTTGATAAACTAACACATAATCCAGCTAAAATGTTTCGATGTTGTATTGAAAATTATCTGTAGTAAGTTTTTGTTTTATATAAAATTTATATATAATAATAATGGAAAGACAAGCAAAATACAGAAACCATATAGAAAATCTGAAGAAAAACTTGTTAAATCTAAAGAAGAACTTAGAAAGATGATTCAACAAGCACGAAGTGGCCAAGTGTCTGCAGAAGAAACAACAGCCGCGATTTTCAAACTGGTTACTGAAGCGTTACTTGGAAAACAACCTGAAGTGCAAACAATGTCTCCAGAAGAACTTAAGAAACTACAGGAAAAAGGTTTTGTTCGAATTGTTAAAGAAATACAAGAAGCATCTACCGCAAAAATTATTGATAGATCTGCCGAGGAAGAAAAAAGATTAGCTGAAGAACTTTCAGCACATATTGCTGATCCTGCTGCTAGACAAGCTGAAATAGATAATCTGATCAATAATCCAATTGAACTTAAACGAAAATTAGCAAGTTTAACAGTTGGGCCGATTAGAAGAACGTTAGAAGATATAGAAGAAAAACAATTTAAGAAGAAGCTCTTAGAAAAAAATTTGAACTTGATACAAGAAATATGTATGATAAAATAAAAGATTCCGAATATGATGATTTTAATAAAGAGTATGGATACATAAATGTTATATTATATGATATTAAAAAAGATAAATTTAATGCTGATAAAAAAATAAAAAAACTAAGAGAAATAAAAAATGAAGGTCACGGTAACGATAATATTAATAATATAACAGTAAAAAATAAAAACTACAAGCAAAATATTAGATTATATAGACACGCAATTATTGCCAAATCTTATGAGCAAGTTATTACTAATATAAAAAATGACATAAAACATAGTAAAAACCTTAGTAGTAGTATAACTACTGAAGCAAAATTTTATGATGAGGAAAGAATAGATTATAAAAAAAACAATTGTTAGCTGAGGGCAAGGAAACAAAATGGAAGAAGAAGCTTTAAAAAGATCACTTGAACAACCACTGGTTACATCGCCAGGGGAAACTGAAAGTAAAATAATTGGAACAGGTGTAAAAATATTTGCATCAACTGCTGAAATGATAGGCAGATTAATGCTGTTGATATCATCAAAGGAAGCTGGAAATGTTGGCGCTGAAATTGATAATGAAATTATTGATATACTTGATCATTTAAGATCGGAACATTTATTAACATCTGACGAATACGAAACTTCACACCTTGATTTGATATAAATCAAGGCGGCTTAATTTTGTAAAAATATAATAAATAACAATGTCAACAACATTATTACTAGACTCTAGTACGGCCGCGATAGCTAACGCGAAAGATAGCGCAAATTTTTCAGTAAATTATATTCCGCCAATACAACTTGATACTGAACAACAGTATGAAATTGGACTAATTTCATGTACGTGTTGGCATTCCATGGCTAACGTGAAAACTGGTGTCAATAATGAATTTATATTTTATACTCCCTCCAACAGATACCGCGGTTTGGTTGTAATTGATATTCCGCAAGGAGCCTACAACATAACCGATTTAAATAAAACAATACGCGAAAGAATAACATTTTTCGATAACAGCGACGCTTACAATTTTGAACTAACACCAAATTATAATACTTTACGCGCCAGAATAACATTAAAAAATGGTTCTGAAGTAAATTTTTCAAAACCAAAGAGCATAGCTTCGCTGATTGGATTTGCTCGTAAAAGTTATAGCTCTAAACCAGGACAAACTGAAACATATGACGGTGATTTTCATGTAAATATAACTGACGTAAATACAATACTGATAAATTGCTCCATTGCATCTGGATCTTACTCAGCTCAGGGCAGTAAAGGACAAACGATATATAGTTTTTCGCCAGTTGTTCCACCGGGATCGCTCATGCAAATTAGTTCGCGACAAGTTGTTTATTATAAAGTAAATATTGAAAATCAAATGACGAGTATAAATATGCAGTTCACAGATCAATCTGGACGATAGCTGGATTTGAATAATGAGGTTGTTACTTACTATTTACACCTACATGTTGCGTAGGCGCACAATCACTTCGTGATTGACAATAACAAAGTTATTGACTTCGGTTTTATGCAACCTCAGATATAATGAAACAAAAAAAAATTTACCGAAGAAAAATTATTGGTGGATTTTTGGGAAATATATTTGCTAAAATTATTGAAACTGTTCCGGGAATCGCGGATAAAGTTGCACCAATTGCACTCGACGCGTCAAAAGCTTTTGCAACTGAAGCCTCATCTGCAGCCGGAACTGCAGTGGGAGAAAAATAACCGATAAAATTAAAGGCAATCCACAAAGTGTATCACCACCGACAATCAAACAAGTTATATCAGAAATCGCTCCAACCTAAGAAACTAAACGTGCTATGATAACAACAAAAAAAAAACTTTTATCACCAAAAGGCGAGCAGATTATACAAAAGTTAATATCTAAAGTAACAGCGCCGCAATAAAATTATGTAATCTAATAAATAAAAAATGTCTGTCAAAAATTATCTCGATTTAACAGAAGTTTATGACGAGGACAACACCGTAACAGAATTTGAATATGTTGAGTATCTCGACGAAAATTCTAATGAGCCAAATAAAGCTGGTGTCAGAACATTTAATACCCGAGACGAAGACGTATTTTTATTACCTCACAAGGCAGTATTGGAAGTTCGTGGCCAGATTATGACAGTAGCTGTTCCACCTGTCGCAATTGCAGCCGGAACAGAAGTAGCTCTTATAAATGATGGCTGGTGTTTATTTAAAAGTGCCAGATATCAGCTGTCCAATCAAACTGTTGAGGATATTTCAAGTCACCTGCAAGTTGCAAGTACAATCTTAAATACTATTTCGTTTTCTGATGATTACTCTAGATCAACTGCAACGAACATGATGTGGTTTAAAGATACTGGAAGTGGCGGTTTAGCCGTGCCAAATGAACTTCTCTCCAAAGGTGTTTTAGTACACGGAGCTGATGCAGCTGCAGATGCTGAAATTGTAAGAAATTTTCTTATCGCTAATGCTGCTAATATTGGTATAGCCGCACCAGATGCAGGCGCTAATGAAGCCGCTACAAGAGTCTCACTTATTGCTGCTTGTAATAATTTTGGTATAACACCACCAGGAGCAGCTGCAAACGGTGTTGCAATGTTAGATTTAGTTAATAAAGCAATTAACGTAAAAAATCCACGTTACAATGAAGGTTATGCTAAGAGAAAGGCACTTACAGCAGCATCACGTCAAATTACAATGATGCTGCCACTGAGTACAATATTTGGATTTTGTTGCGACTACAACAAAGTATTTCGTGGAGTTAAATATACACTTATTTTCGATCGATCAGAACAAAACGACTGCCTGTTTAGGTCAGGCGGAGCTGATGTACAGTTTATTATAAACAAACTTGCACTATGGATGCCACGAATAACACCGACAGTAACAAAATCGATCGAACTAGATGAAGTTCTTAAAAACGGCACAAACACAATTCATTTTCAGCAACATAAAATATATCAAACAGCTGTTCAAAATACCACCGACTACACATGGCGAGTCACAACAACATCAAGTGAACAACTGCCAAGACAATTATTTGTTGTATTTCAGCAACAAGCGCGACGTGCTAACCAACAACAAAATAATGCGATATTTGATAATGCTGATGTTAGACGTATATATGCTAGAATAAATTCAAAGCAATATCCAGAACGAGCGATAGAATGCAATTTTGCAGATGACGCTAATAAAAATGTTACTCGACCTTACATGTACCTACTCAACGCAATACAAAAATATCAAGATGTCGGAGATGGATCTCAGATATCAGTAGAGGAGTTTCGTACACTTTATCCGATATTTCATTTTGATGTTAGTAAACAAAATGAAAGAGATGTTAATTTTTCAGCTGATATTGAAATTACATGGACTCTCGGAGCAGTTCCAATGGCACAGTTGTACATGTACGCGTCAGTGATCAGCGATAGAGTAGTTACAGTCGACTATGTCGAGAGGTAAAATGCCGGTGAAAGTTTGAAAAACTTTGAGTTTAATCTGTAATCTGTATATAAGATGACAAAATATATTGTAAAAGAAATATATTTCACTGATGGTCAAGTAAAAAATTATCAGCTGCTGTTGCAAAACAGAGGCAAGTATCATTAAAAATCAACCCTAACGCAGGTGCACCAGCAGATGCTGGGGGTACTTTAACAAAATTAATGTTAACCAAAAAACAAGTAAATAAGTATAACCGCAGAAAAATCTCTAGAGATTTTGTAGGCAAACCGTTTGTTTTAAATTTAAGTGCCACACAAGTAACAGCAATGGCAAAACATGGCGGATTTTTCGGTCCGGCATTATCGGTAATGGCCAGAACGTTAATACCAAAACTTTTGCCGGTGTTAGGCACATTAGGACTAGCAGCAGCGTCTGGAGCAGTATCCGGCGCAACGAAAAAAGCAGTTGAGGGCAGTGGTATTGTTGGCAGTGGTATAAAAAAAAAAAATTTTTTAACTTTTTAGTTTAACTTTTTAGTTTAAGTAACAAAATTGCTAATTTTGCAAGGTTAATTTTATGTGACTGATAAATATAAAATGCCCAAACGAAAAACAGCAAAAGGAAAAACAACAACGAAAAAAAAAGACACTGCGACGTCGAAGAACAACCAAAGGAGGATTTATTCCAATAGTTCCTTTTTTAGCGGGACTAGCGGGAAGTCTACTGCCAAATCTGCTGGGAATAGGACGAGGACTAACATTACCGGGCACGCGACCTCGTTAAGTAATTTTGATATACTTGATAAGCTAAAACAAGTAAAAAATTTCCACGGAGTTTATTCCAAAGATGAACTTGAGGCAATTCCATTGCCGTCAGCTGTAGGTTCTTGTGTGATAAATATACAAGATTTTAATGACGGATCTGGCACACATTGGGTAGCAGTCTACGGTGATAATTACTTTGACTCATTTGGACTTCCACCAAGTGATGTAATTAAAAAATAAATATCTCAAAAATATAAAGTAATTAATTACTCGTCCAATCAACTTCAACCTATTGGAACTTTTGCTTGTGAATATTATTGCGTGATGTTTATAAAACAGATGTCCGCGAGTTTGAAGAACTCTGACTCAGATTTTTTAAATTTTATTTTACAATTTGACAATCATCCTTCTCACGCCAATGATGAGATTGCAGAAAATTATAAATAATTTTGCCAATTTTTGTAAAACTACCTAAAAGCTTGTAATTAATTTCTGTAAAGTTACCTAAAGCTTATAATTAATTTTATCTAAATTACAAATATATAATGTCAACATATTGTCTCAAATGTAAAACTAAAACAGAAAATATCAATGAAACAACAGAGAAAACAAAGAACAACAGGATGATGCTAAAAAGTATTTGCGCAATTTGTGGAAAAAGAAAAAGTATGTTTTTAAGGAGTTGTCTGGAGCTGGTTGCCCTGACGTTGTCAGAGAGGTTATTTTAGTAGACGATTGAAAATAAGTAGACGACTGAAAGTTATAAATCGGAAAACAAATATTATTATAAATCTGAAAATAAATAGAATGATATGCAAGTGGGACTCCGATAGAGATTTATGTCTTGAGCAAAATAAGATTGTCACATACTATCAACAATTTAACAACAGAGAAATAATTGGTTTTGGTATAGATATACATAAAATAATTGGTAAATTACCAAAACCAAAAGGCGGTTGGACATTGCCAGACTATAAATACACTGGACCTTATAATCCGCTAGATAAACAACTAAATGAAAATGATAATCCATTACCAGGACAAGAGCCTTACAATCAAGTTGATGCAATAGCTATGCGCCATGATATCTGCTACAGAGACATTGAACTTCCAGACAACGAACAAAATAAACACAGCTGCGATAAAGTAATGTTGGACGAACTTCGTGATATGAAACCAGCAAGTATGCGAGAACGTATTGATAGAAAGTTGGTGCAGGGTTTTATTGGAGCAAAATATAAACTTGGACTTGGAAAGTCTGGACTTGGTAATGATGCTCTTGCGGCGATAAAATCGCCTTCTGCGGCGAAGACGCTTGCGTCAGAGCTACAGAAACCTCAAAAAAAAAGTTTCCGCGACTTAAAGTTGTCGCAAATGCCGTTGATGACATTTGGGCGATAGACTTAGTTGATGTGTCAAATCTTGCTGAATTTAACGTTGGAGCTGACGGCTCTCCAAAAAAATACTTGTTTAATGTTACAGACGTTTTTAGTAAATATGCTTTAAGTGTGCCAGTTTCAGATAAGACTGGAAAGTCAATAACTGATGCGATAAAGTTAATAATAACTAACACAGAAAGAAAACCAAATAGAATCTGGACTGATCACGGAGCAGAATTTTTTAATAAAAAGTTCGAGCAGTTTTTGCTCCAAAATAACATCAAAAAATACGTTACAGGAAACGAAGGTAAAAGTGTTGTCGTCGAGCGATTTAATCGTACACTAAACGAAAAAATTCATAAGTATTTGACAGTTAAAAATACGAGTAAATACATTGACAATTTACAAAACATTGTTGATGAATATAATAATACGAAACATCAAACCATTAAAATGTCGCCGAATGACGCAATTAAAACTCCGATATTGGCTAATGAAAACATGTATCGAAGACATAAATTTAAAGTTGGTGATCGAGTTAGAATTTCTCTAACAAAAAAACATTTGAAAAAGGATTTGCTCCAAACTGGAGCGAAGAAGTATTTGTTGTTGATAAAGTACTTTTAACAATACCAGTGACATACGCGCTAAAAGATTTATTAGATGAGCCTATAAGCGGTAGTTTTTACGAGCAGGAACTTCAGAAAACTTCCCAAGACGTATTTGTTATTGAAAAAGTTATCAGAAAGCGCGGCAACAAAAGTTTAGTTAAGTGGAGAGGAACTAGCGATAAATTTAATAGTTGGGTGCCAACTCGGTCGATACAAAATTACTTGTAATTTTATGGTGATATAAAATTAGAATTTTCCAATAATGTTATTATAAATTTGTTCGTATTTCATAAGTACAGATTTACATTTGATAGTTTTACATAACGAAATTAAATATAATTTTCTTGTATTATCAACTGGCATTAAATTAAATATTTTAACAAAAATAAAATCATATTTTATATTTCTTTGATAGCCAGTTATTTTCAGATTTAAAAAAGGTTTGATAAGCTTCCAAAATATTTGTTGTTCGGCAACAGTAAAATTAAATTTTATTATTTTTTTTTTGCAATATGGTACTTAACATTATATCGTCCAGTTGTCGGCCTGCTGTAATTTTTTCTGTCAGCGACGGCAACTACTTCATCGTTGGACTCGTTGTTGTACAAAATATCGTCTTCGCTATAGCTAGAAAATTTATCGTTGGCGACTTTATCGCTGGCGATGGAATCTCCTGCGATTGTATCTTCCGAATATATATCAGCAAGTCGCTTAATCAAGTTCATATTATAATATACTTTTATCTAATTTATAATAATAATGGCCAACGAAACGAAATCTCCGGAAATTCCCACTGGAATTTCTAAGGTTAAATATCATCAAAAAGTTAATATATTAAATTACAGAGAATTAGCTGAGGCAGTTCGAAAATGTTTGTCTGGCTATAGCGCCACAAAATTACAAGTAATTTTGCCAGTTAATGTGAATATAATGCAGGGCGAAAATGACAGAATACTTCTAACGACGGCAGAAAAAAATAAACTTAATGAAAGTTCATTCATAACATTAAAATTTGATAAAGATGATATTTTTATGTTTGCCCACAGTTGTCTTACTAAGACAGAATTAAGAAATATAATTAATCATCATATCTGAAACTAAATCTGTCGAAGGTTGACATTGAAATTGTTGATTTTCTTGCCCCATCCGCAACATCTTTTATTCTAGCTGGATTAATCTTATGATATTTTACAGCAGCTGTGATCGATTTAAATTTCATTTTTTCTCCAGTTTCAAGATTGACTGAAATAACTGGTCTAACCTTACTAAAGTCATTATTTCCAGTATTTTCTCTTCTACTATTTTCTTGATATATTACTAAATCTAAATTTTCAATGCGATTGTCAGATTTAATGCTGTTAATATGATCGATAACTAAATTATTTGGAATTGTGTTATTAAAAGTTTCAAACACAAAACGGTGATTATAATAATTAACAAAATCTACTTTTGTTCCCCTAACTCTTAAACCTAAATAGCCAGTATTTTGCAAACTTCCTAATACTTTTTTAGTTTTTTTGTTTCATATAATTCCTCTGTCAGATGCCTCATATAAATCAAACACAGGATGAGGCTGATCTTCATCTTGTAACGCTAAATTTTCAATATTATCAGCAGTAATCGAATTATTGACTCTATAGACTCTTTGTAAAGCTGGAATTTCATCGCAAAACAAAGTATAAATAAAATCTTTTTATAAACATTTCGGTGATATCTGTATCATCTCCTTTTACATTAATTATCATTCCTGCCGGAGTTGGTTTTCCTATTGATTTCTTAGATTTTATGTTAATAACTGAACCAAGTGCATTTGCAGCACATAAGTTGTACTTTGGGTGAATATGATAAGTTTCATCTCAAAATTTCTGTCATTATACTATAGGGATTTTATATCTCTAATTGAAAACTAAGTAAAAAAAAAATCAATTAAATGTAAAAATACTATATATAATGTTAAAATTGCGCGATATTGCTAAAAAGAGTATTATCAAAACAGAAAAAAATTGCTAGTGCATTCTCAGGATACGACAACAGTTACAAATTTGATGATCAAAATGTTTTAGCAAATTTTAACTCTACAAATTTATATCATCTTTTACAGCCTATTGTATCTAAAGAAATTACAGCTCACAAAAGTATCAAACTAATAGTTCAGTATCATACGATTTTATCAAAATTACATGCAATCGAAAAAGATATACTTGATATAATTTTTGAAAATACAAGTTTTGATAAAGAACTTTCTGAGCCATATTTAACAGCTAAATCATGAACAATATTAACCGGAACAAATATTGCTAGAGTCGCCGACGAAATACACCAAGAAATAAATAAAAAATTGGAGGAATTTACTTCATCTGGGTCAGGCTGGAAATTTGAAATGATAAAGGAAGTTTTAATTCATACGGCAAAATATAACGTACTGCGGGGTAGCGGCGCTAATAGCGTTGGGTACGTTGATCTGCCAACAAAAATTAAAAACAAAAAATGCTGTATAAATGTCAAAAACAACGACGACCAATGTTTTCGTTGGTCAATTTTGTCGGAGAGATATCCACAGTGACCGAATTGAAAAGTATTTGCCATACAAAGACGAACTAGATTTTAACGGAATAGCTTTCCCAGTGTCAGAAAATCAGATACAAAAGTTTGAAAAACAAAATAATATTTCAGTAAATGTCTTCGGACTAGATGAAGGAGAAAAGGTTTACCCAAGGTATATTTCAGAGACTGCTACACAAAAGACAATAAATTTATTATTTTATAAAGGACATTACGTTTGGATAAAAAACTTTAACGGTTTAGTTGGCGGACAGTATAATAGAAATAGAAAAAAGAAATATTTCTGTTATAAATGTTTGCAGGGCTTTTCTAAAAATGAGAAACTACAAGAACATATTAAATACTGTATCAACGTTCAAAGAATAACTATGCCAAGCGAAAAAGAAAAAGTCTTAAAATTTAAAAATTATGATCATAAACTAAATATACCTTTCGTTATTTATGCGGATTTCGAGTGCCTACTCGTTCCAGTGGCAGGTGCAGAAAATAATCCTAATAAATCGAGTACAAGAAAAATACAGCAACATGTTCCATGCGGAGTAGCTTATAAAGTAGTTTGTTGCGTCGACGATAAGT
Source organism: Megalonaias nervosa (assembly GCA_016617855.1). NCBI lineage: Eukaryota > Metazoa > Mollusca > Bivalvia > Unionida > Unionidae > Megalonaias > Megalonaias nervosa. The sequence continues at coordinate 17,210 of JAECUM010035514.1, forward strand.
TTTCATGTCCGATTAAGTTATATAGACGTAAAGATAGTGAATCTGGAAGTCCGGCGGTATTGTTACTAAAAAATCTGATAGACGATGTTAATAAAATTTCTAGCAAATTATTTAAAACAGCTCCAACGAAAATAACATCTAAACAACAACTTGAATTTAACGAAGCAGTTGATTGTCATATTTGCGAAAAATCTTTATTAGACTCAAACGGAGTGCATGATAAAGTTCGTGATCACTGTCATCTGACAGGTCAATACAGAGGGGCGGCTCATAATAATTGTAATTTAAATCTTCATGCACCAAAGTTTATTCCTGTCGTCTTACATAACTTTCGTGCTATGACAGTCATATCATTGTAGAAGCTTTTGGTAACGAGGAAATTAAATCTAAACTAAAACTAAATAATAAGATAAAATGTATTCCAAATAATTTTGAAAAGTATATGTCAGTTACTCTCGGTAAATTACGTTTTATTGACAGTCTGCAATTTATGACAGCGTCATTAGATGAGCTCGTAAAAGGTTGTAGCACTTTTAATAATCTGCAAAGTTGCTTTGGTAAAAACTACGTCGATCTTACAAAAAAGGTATCTTTCCGTATGAGTATCTAGACGACTGGAGCAGATTTGATGAAACTTCTCTGCCTGACAAAGACAAATTTTACTCGCAGCTCAAAAATGAAGATGTATCAGACGATGAATATAAATATGCACAAAATATTTGGAATAAATTTAGTTGTAAAACATTTGGTGATTATCATGATATATATTTGAAAACAGATGTTTTATTACTAGCAGATGTTTTTGACAGTTTTCGTCGAGTAAGCTACAGTAATTATGGATTAGATCCCTGCTGGTATTATTCTGCTCCCGGGCTGTCGTGGGACGCTCTACTAAAAACAAGTAAACTAGAATTAGATCTCTTAACAGATTTCGATATGTTTAATTTTGTTGAAAAAGGTATCAGAGGCGGAATTAGCGTTATAACAAAAAAATATACAGTAGCTAATAATAAATATATAAAAAATTATGATAAAAATCTCCCGTCAAGTTATATTATTTATCTAGACTGTGTGAATTTGTATGGTTGGGCCATGTCAGAGCCAATGCCGTGCGGTGGATTCCATTGGATATCTCCAGATCAATTTCTTAAAGAAACTGAAAAAGATTTACCTAAAAAAAATAATGATAATTTTTCCAACGTCAGTTATTTTATTGAAGTCGATTTAGATTATCCTAATTCGTTGCACAATCTACACAACGACTACCCATTTTGCGCAGAGTCGATGATGATAGATTACAGTTTACTATCACCCGAGCAACGAGCCATGACAACAGCAAAAAAATTCCATTGTTAATAAGCTAGTTCCAAATTTGCTAAATAAAAGAAATTACGTGATACATTATAAAAATTTAAAACAAGCAGTAGATGCTAGACTAATTCTGAGAAAAGTCCATCGTGTGCTAAAATTTAATCAGTTGAGGTGGATGTTAAATTATATTGACTTAAATACCAAACGTCGTGCTGTGGCTAAGACCGACTTTGAGAAAAACGTTTTCAAATTAATGAATAACTCGGTGTTTTGTAAGACAATGGAGAACATTAGGAAAAGAGTTTCTATCGAAATCGTAAATGATATAAGTCGCAGAAATAAATTAGTTAACTATGATGATTTTGTCAGCATGAAAATATTCAATGAAAATCTTGTTGCAATACAACGAAGTAAGACAAATTTAAAGTTAAATAAACCGATTTATGTTGGTGCAGCTGTACTTGATATATCAAAGTGGCTAATGTATGATTTTCACTATAATTTTACTAAAAAGCAGTGGCCAGATTCAGAGTTGCTATTCACTGATACGGATTCACTGGTTTATAATATAAAATGTGAGGATGTCTATGAGGATATTTTTAACAATAAAAATTTATTTGATTTATCAGATTACCCGACTGGTAGTGGTTTTAATGATAATACGAATAAAAAAGTTATTGGTAAAATGAAAGATGAGTTTATGTTTGTGCCGGTGAGAGAGTTTGTTGGATTAAGGAGCAAGATGTACGCTGTGATATTAGATGATAATAAACTTACAAAGAAAGCGAAAGGTATCCCTCGCGGATATGTGGAAAAGATGATGAATTTTAATGATTTTAAAACTGCGCTAAACAATAATATCAGTTTTATTAAGACAAATGTCATTAGAATGAATCTTCATAAGCTTGAGACAGATACAATAATAAAATGTGGACTTAGTAATTTTGATGATAAAAGATATTGTAAAGATAGAATTAATACTTTAGCACTTGGGCATTTTAGAAGGGAGATAATACCGTTCAGCTTGTTCTAGATTGGTACGAATGCACTGTATTGATTTTTCAGACTGTCTGTAAAGCGCAGCTGGTGATTGGTGAGTTCGTTTTGTCTGTTTCTTTCTAAAACCGTACTGAAACATAATTCCCTGAATCTTTACAGACTATCTGTAATAAAGCGCTGCCGGTGATTTTAGTTAGTTCGTTTTGTCTGTTAAATGATTGGCAAAATTGCAAAATTGAGTTCAATTTTGTGTGGTAATTTTTTTGGTGTATTAGTCTGTCTGTCTGTTTCTAAAGCCGTACTTAAATGGAATTCCCTGATTCTTTACAGGCTTGCTAAAAACCCACATACTGATTTTTCAGACCTGCCTATAATGTAAACAGCCGCTTCGTTTTTCTGTATAAATAGACGGTATTTCGTTTTTCTGTACAAATAGACTTAACTTCGTTTTTCTGTATAAATATAAGATTCACGAACTAGGCAACTGGTAAGTATATAGTAATTTCTTAAACATATATATGTAATCGGATTTCATAGCTCAATGCATGAATGTTGGAATTCTCGTACTGAAGGTCTGTGGTTCGATTCCCATCACTGGCATATGTCGGTGGGTATGGTTCTGGATTACCAAAAAATTATTTTAATTGGGGGTGCGAAGCCCAACAGAAAAATAATACACTCTCCCACCATGTAACCACGTGGTGGGTGTACTTTTGCACTCAACTCGGGGTTATCATGGGGAGAGTGTACAAAATCTGTTGGACGTAGAGAGAAGGCACGTCTGTATGTATGTACTGTCCTTAGAGATAAGTTTATATGTAACTAAAGTGCCCAGTAATTTTCCATTGAGGTCAAATGGACAGTTAATCAGTGCCAGTAATTTTCCATTGAGGTCAAATGGACAGTTAATCAGTGCCAGTAATTTTCCATTGAGGTTAAATAAGGTTAATTCAATCAAAAAAGGTTTATTCTTTCTCCGATTAATCTTCAGGGTGGGGGTCTCTGATCTAGAATCCGCATTTGGTTTAGGATCAGCCCATTAGTATACTGGAAAAAAAATTCTTGTAAAACAGCAAGTATCACTTACAAAAAAATTACTTGATCAAATACGATCTTACTTGCGAGGCGTAAAATATGATATGGACGATTTAATACGCGAGTTTCGTATTATTGACAGTATGTTAATGGATATCCTACCAATGAGAGTCAGCAGGTATGAAAAAGATTATCATAAAATATGGTTACAATAGTAGATGTTTATTTTTGACTTATATCATTATCAAATAAAATATCAACCATATTGTCAATAAATGTCATTAAATCATCTGACCAACCTCTTATTCGTTCGTCATTTTCAGTTGCGAATAACCATACTGACCCATATTTTGGTGATATATGATATCCAACTTTTTTAAAACAGTCGCTTATTATTTTAGGTTTTATGCCAGTATAGCATGAGGCTGATTTTATTGAATCAAATCTCTTACAAAATCTGTTTGTCAAATCAAATCCAACATGTCGGATTGCCGTTGACGGATAACCCATATTATATAATATTTCATTGTTCAATATGAACTTTCTATCAAAAAAGGTTTATTCTTTCTCCGACAAATTTGGGGGGTCTGGTCCAGAATCTGTTTTTGGTTTAGGATCATCCTATTAGTATACTACTGGTAAATCTCTTCATTAGGTTTTACAAACTGATCATAATTCAAGGATTCTGAACTCTGAAATAACCAAACAGATACATGATCATTCTTATTGATATTTCTGATAGCATCGAATATATAATTGTCATAAAATTTAACTATTCTATCTCGTGGAAATATTGTTACAGTATTAGCCCATTCATGTGCATTATGATCAATGATTGTTATTG
>JAECUM010035516.1:0-21238 GCA_016617855.1 Megalonaias nervosa
ATATACAATCCACACAAACGTACGCGAACTCACACAAACACACCATATACTATCCATACAGAAGAGGAAAAACACACCATATCTACTATCCACACAAACGTACGTGAATGCATAAAACACACCATACCTACTATCCACACAAACGGACGCGAACGCATAAAACACACCATATCTACTATTCACACAGACGGGAAGAGAAGAAAACACACACCATACCTACTATCCACACAAACGGACGCGAATGCATAAAACACACCATACCTACTATCCACGCAAACGTACGCGAAGGCATAAAACACACCACATATACTATCCACACAAACGTACGGGAACGCATAAAACAGACCATACCTACTATCCACACAGACGGACGCGAATGCATAAAACACATATCTGCTATCCACACAGACAGGAAGAGAAGAAAAAAACACACCATACCAACTATCCACACAAACAAACGCGAATGCATAAAACACACCATACCCACTGTCCATACAAACGTTCGGGAACGCATACAAATACACCATACCTACTATCCACACAAACGTACGCGAAGGCATAAACACACCATATCTATTATCCACAAACGAACGGGAACGCATATAACATCCCAATATCTACTATCCACACAGAAGGGAAGAGAAGAAAAAACACACACTCTACTATCCACACAAACGTACGCGAACGCACACAAACACACATTTTACAATCCACACAGAAGGGAAGGGAAAATAACACCCCAATATCTACTATCAACACAGAAGGGGAGATAAAAAAACACCACAATACCTACTATCAACACAGAAGGGAAGAGAAAAAAAAAACATTATATACTATCAACATAGTGTAGGGACAAGGTCTTTTTTGTTAAGATAAAACACACACACACATACACATAAACGTACGAGCGCACACAAACACACAAAACGTACGAGGGCAGACAAACACACAAACACAAACACACAAAGACTTTTTTGTTGAGGGATAAGCTTTTTGTTAAGGGAAAGAAACAAACACACAATCATTCTATTGCGTCAGTGTATGCGTGTGTGAAAATTTATCTAAAGTGTTTAGAAAAAATCAAGACATAACAATGATGGATGGACAGACTGACAAATTTTATCTCACTTGCATGCCTGAAGTGCGTACGTGAAGGAAAACATCCCTTCCATTTCAATTCCAACTAAAACATGATCCAGAGGGATAGAGAGAGGTGAACGAGCATATATTCGTGCGGTGACAACACAAAAACAATTTTAAGCTTTCTTTCCAGTTCCCGTTTGAGGCTATAGGCCAACACATTGGCTCAAATTGTCCATTTTTTCATTTCCATCTCTTCATTGGCACAAGTTCTTCCTCATCAGCACTTTCTTCTTCTGAACCCCTCTCTACTTTCTCCTCGTTTCTTTTCTTTTTCTTAAGGCACTCTGAAGCCCGGTGTCCTTTCTCCTGACAACGATAACAGCTATCTTGACTTTTGTCTCTCTTTATTGGACGAAGCGGACATGTTGGAGACAAATGCCCATGTACCTTACAGATATAGCAAACTTCATCAGGACTTATACTCTTTTCTATGACTCTCATCAAATCATAGACCAGAAGGGTAAGTTTTGTACACACTTTCGCCTCTGAATTATGCTATAGTATGACGCGTAGCAAATATTTGACCTGCAGGTCGATCTGTGTTGACTCGTCCATCTTCTGGACTGAGAACTGAATGAATACGCTAAAAACTCTAAGACACTAATCTTATATAGTGACCTGCTGCGTGAGAAACCTAGTCAAACGAAATTTTTGCAATCAAGATGAAATGGTTCCGGTGAGAAACTAGAAGAAAGTAAGAGGCAACATTATACCCTCTCTCTCTCTCTCTCTCTCTCTCTCTCACACACACACACACACACACACACACACACAGAGGAGCTGAAGTGTTAGTTCTAATCCATTCGAAGACGACATGAGCGAGCCTTAATCAATGTTCTCCACTTCTGTCACAAAACCAAGAGAGTCCTGATTCAGCCCAAAAGAAATTCGTTCGTCCCCTGAAATTATTGTGACATCTGAGAGATGAATAAACTCACTTCAAGAAAATTGAGAACGATGGCTTACACCTACACCGTGAGATGTAAAGAGTTCAAGTAGTGTGCAAAACTTAGTCAAAGTTTGTAATCAAGATGAAACGATGACACTTTTCCAAGGAGAAAGCAGACACCAAGCGACAATGACGATCTGTGTCACACAATACTTTTCAAAATGTGTTGGTAGAAGTTTGTACTAGCGATCTTGAAGATGTGAATGTCTCATATCCAATACCATTTTCATTACAGAGTGAGACTAAGAGACTGTGAGAGAAAAAACGGTGGTAATCCGATAGAATGATAGAACCAACAAGACCAACGAAGAAAGAAATTCGTTTGGTACCTCATAAAGATTATTTTTTACAATCTAGTAGCCCCAAAAGTGACTTGCAGAAAAGTTGAGAACGATGACATACACCTACACGGTGAAATTAAATGGTTTACGTCAATGGTTGCTATTTCTTTGTTTATTAAATTTTGTACAAACGATGTGTGTAAGCGAAAGCTAACACACACACACACACACACACACACACACACACACGTACGCACGCACGCACACAAGTGTTACTGCATTGGGTGACAGTATGTCTGGAGACGTGTTTTGAGAGATGGGCAGACAGAATTAGCATTACAGAAAGAAAGAAAGAAAGAATGGTAAAGAAAAAAACAAAAAGAAGCACACCATTTTTAGTTCTGTTATTTTTCGTGGTATTATAGGACAAAGATAATGAAGACAACCATACATTCTATGTGAAAAATGTTCATTGTTTTCATTCATTTTATCAATTTCATAAAAAGGTAGTGTGATATTTATTGTCGACTGACTGCTTAACATTTGCTTTATATCCCAAATTTAAGAGATGTCCTGTGTTTCGGAGCACACGCTACAAACAATGTTGCAAAGTTTTCACAACTCTAATGGCGGGGGAAAAAAAATAATAAAAAAGCTATGGAGGGGGATTACCGCCATAATTATATGCGTGTATTTTCTAATCTTCCTTGATGCATTATTGTAAATGGCTGCTTGCAAGATCTACTTTCATAATTCTATCCAGGTATATTGTATTCTTCACTGATGCAAATTGTACGTGGCAGTTTGCAAGTGCTACTTTCCTTCTGCATTATTGTAAACGGCTGCTTGCAAGTGCTACATTCCTAATTCTAGTCATGAATTTTCTGTTCTTCGTTGATACAAGCTGTAAATGGCTGCTTGCAAGTGCTTAAATCTACTCTCCTTCTGCGTCATTGTATCTGGCAGTTTGCCAACTACTGTACCGATTCTGAAGTTTGTCGTATGGCAAAACGCTATGTCAGTTATTACAAATTTTGTTTATTCTGTTTATAAACCTGACATATTACAATACACCATTCTAACTGCTGTTTTCATACAGATTTGGCCTTGCAACAATGTTAATACCAAGTTTTATCAGTATTGACTTTGTCCAACTCGTGTCGCCATCTGTTGTCATAATGGCATACTAGAGATTAGCATGGCATTATGACAACAGACGGCGCTCTAAATGTATAGTTTTTCCTTTACCAGAAACAATTAATGCTCCCCACTGAGCTTTACGGCATTCAGTTCGTGTCGATAAACATCGTAACTCTTTTCCAGTCTCCTTTTTAAGGTGTATGCTAGCAACGAAGTTTTAATCATTCTCTAAAACCATGTGCATTCTCGAAGATCTATGTGATTTATAGCACCTTACGAATTCAAAAACGCATACACTACAGCAGTGTGGTTCATCTTCAACACCAGTTTTGACGCACTTAAGTATTTTACTTTCACCGTTTAAGAAATCTACTTCTTAGTTATATCTCTCATTACTTTGGAAACATTAGTTCTATTAGCAAAGTAAGGATCTGAAATGACAATGATACATTCCCTCGCACTCTTCTTAACGATCTTTCATCCGACGACCCCTGGTTGTAAGGATCGTATTGAACGTCACCCATTTCGACGCACCTTACAGACGTCTATCTTTTCCTGTGATACTATTGTACATAAGAACCTGCGAAAATAATATATTTCAGGGCAACATCAATAGCACATAAAAAAAAGTTTATTGGTAAAACGTTAAAAAAAAAATAAGCATTCCTAAAGGATTTCTTATTCTTATCACAATCTTCATTTTGGAACATATATTGTCGCAAAAACCGAAATAATCAAATTGTGGAAAATTATGTTCGTATCATGATAAAAATGTTTGCTTGCGATTAGAAGTATTAGATTTAGTGTACGATTGTTTTCCAATACTTAATTTGCATTGTTGATGTACAGAACCTCGACCTTTAAATGTATTTTTAAAAAACCCCAAAACAAACAAACAAACAGCCTTAAAACTGGTTTACATCATTTTAAACTTTTGTCTCTAAAAGTGAGACAAAAGTCATAATGTTACAGGAGGTTTTACTTTTATTTATTGCAATTCTTACCATTATCAAACCAATTAAAATACTAAAAATTGGTTCAAGAATTTTAACAATATAAATATAGAACCCTTAGGATCTAATTATTTAGCTGCTCTTTGTCACATTAAAGATTTTTTTAAAAAACTTGATGGTAGTCATGGGGTCTTTCATTTGGTGATAATTACCAACATGGGAAAAAAAAAAAAAAACTCTCCTGATCTTACTCGATAATTATACAATGTAGGATTTTTCTGATCACTGTCTTTTTTAAGGCTTGATTCAGTATAATTGTATACATGTATCCTGGGTAGGTGAGAGTGTTTTCGGACAGTTTTGTGCTAGCCCCATGACTTTCAGGGTGATAGGCAGAAAAATTAAACTGTTGGATATCTAATTCATGCACCTCTCCGGTGGCCTAGTGGTTAGAGCGTCCACATCTAATGCGGGAGGTCGCGGGTTCGATTCCCCGGCCGAGTCATACCAAAGACTTTACAAAATGGTACTAACAGCTGCCTCGCTTGGCGCTCAGCATTAAGAGGTTAGTGTTAGGACTGGTCGGCCTGGTGTCAGGATAATGTGACTGGGTGGGACATCATGCCACATGTTTGCGGCATGATGCCCCAGTGCTAGACATCACTATAAACTGTCACACTGCAGACGTCGTAGCGATATGACTGAAAAATTGTTAAAGCTACGTTAAAAATCTAAATCACATCACATCACACATCTAATTCATGCACAAGTTCTTGGAAATAGTCAAACATAAAATCTGCTGGACAGATTTGGGGAGGAAAACAAGTGTTAAAAGCATTGTCTAAACTTTTAGAACAGTTTTTGCTTTAATATTCTTCAAAGGAGCTCTTCAGGATGCACACATTATGGTCAACAAGTATTGGTTGCTTGACTTGGTATTAGGTAAGGAACGGACAGTCTACCACACTTCTGTTAAATGGCTTGTCAAATAGTAAAATACAGGAATAGGTTGCAGATGTGCCTTAGATATCTTCTGTCTGGGATTTCCTACCATCTGACAAGTGTGACAAAATCTTTGGTACTTACAAACATCATTTTTAACTTTCGGCAAATAAAAATGATTCAGGATCTTGTGATAAGTCTTACTGACACCAAGATGACCAGCTTAAGGAGTTTTATGGGCTAGACTATGAATTTCCTGTATATACGACGTAGGAATAACAACTTGATTGCTCACTGACCACTCATCACCAACAGGTACATTAGGTGATCGCCATTTTCTCATAATGACCCCATTTTTCACAAAGTAACAAACTGGTAGTTGTGTAGCTTTAAATTCTGAAACCCAATGTTATGTCTTCTCTGAGGAAGAGTACTTGGGGGCCTGTATAACTCACATTAAAATGTCTTGCATGCTCATAAAGTAGCTGTTACTGTCTATTCAGATATCTTGCAACTGCAGTCAGAAATTGGCAAGTGGTTGCTATTATTCTGTGAAGAAACCAACTTACTTATGAATCTCTCTCTCTCTCTCTCTCTCTCTCTCTCTCTCTCTCTCTCTCTCTCTGCTGAGTGATTAAGTCATTTAAATTATGGAATTTACCTTATCCATTGTTCCAAGGCACATATATTAGGAATAACAGGCCAAATTTAAAATTTAATCTCAGATTCATAAATATAATAGTTTTGTGAAGGTCCAAACATCAGAAAAAAAACAAATTAGCAAATAAAATATAATCTTTTTCACGGTTTTTTGCTCATAGCAAGTGCAAACAACTTATTTTATTACCGGCAAAAAGCAAATTCTCCAAAACGTGAGCATTTTTGTACAGTGTATATATTGAATACAGATTCAGTAATGGAATGGGTTTATTTTAATTAATTCTTGAAACTAGGGAATATAATCTGACTGTTCTTGAGGCATAATTTACAACTGTATGTGGTATACAAAAGGAAATATGTCTCAGCGAATAAAAAATTTACAGTTTTAATTCCTCAGAATTTGCAATTATGAGTGTGTGTCTAATCCAAAAGCCAAATTGTGTAAAAAGCTTGTCTTTATTCATGTTTTATTCATGTGAAAGTGAAAAACAAAAGGGATTGATAAATAAATATATCAGAACAATGTAACGAGTCATTCCAGGTATTTGTTCCTTATAATTGCCTTCCTGTATGATAATTTTTGTTTTAGACTAATTCATCTAATAATATTGGTTTTATGAATGCTGTTTTACATCAAATATTTATTTTTCTCTAATATTTCCTATGAAAAGTTAAACGCTGCATATAGTTTTTATTTATTTATTTTGCTTTATTGCATAGTTGTATTGTGCTGATATTTCTTGTGTCATGACAATATTAACTTATATTTTAAATAGGATAAAATAATGATAAAATCACAGACAAATGAAGATGTTTATGCGGGGGTGATGGGGGTGCTGGATGCTAAAACAGCCTGAGCTGTGAGTAGCCTTAAAAACTTTAAAAGAGTTTTAAAAAATTATGTGGCAGGGGTGATTACTCTTCTAACAGAAAACAATAACATCTGTGGAAGACACATGTAAAAATTTGTATTAATCTTTTTAACTACTACATTAATTTCATATCCAATGTATCAAGCAAGTTTGGTACTGTATTGTAGCAGTAATAATAAAAACAAATTGAGCTGGTTACTGCTAGCGGTAGCAACGTAATTTATATTCATTATATTTTTATAATTGCTACAAAAGGAGTCTGATGTTTTATCAGTGAAGTACCTTGCAATCAATCATCTTATCTGTACTATAAATATCGATTCGTATATGGATGAATACAATTTTAAATAACAAAAAAATGTAGTTTCCAGTTTTATATCTGTGGAAATAAAGCATCTCATAATTGTATGGAAATGTTCTTTATGTTAAGATATAGAAAATATATTTCATATTGTTAGAATTTATTTTCTTATATAATGAAATAAGTTCATATTTTTGTAGCATATAGCTATGCTGCAGTATGTGCTTTGTATGTGATATCCGTGTTTCAAGTCATTTGCCTCTTACTATTGTATTGGAATTGGAGATTTAAAATGAAACTGGAGATATGAGATTCTTGTCACAGACAGCTAGTGATAATACATGCTGGCTATTGCATAACCATCCTTGCCATACATATATAAGAATTCTGTATAATTTGAATATATAACTTACTTCTTGTAAACTGCCTATGTAAACTGCAAGTTAACAGTTAAAATTAATTTCATAGGGATGAGAGAATAAACAGAATCTTTATCTCTGCAATGCAATCTCTCTCTCTCTCTCTCTCTCTCTCTCTCTCTCTCTCTCTCTCTCTCTCTCTCTCTCGAATAAAGAAAGAGAAAGCATGTCCTTGATGTGCTATTATCTGCAATTTGTTCCAGTCTTATGAGGTCTTTACTTATACAAAAGCAGAATTTGCACTGCAGTCTAAAATAATAAAACATGCTTTAAATTGATAACATTGTGAATGAGAATATAAAAAAAAATTAGGACCTTAAACATTGCTTGAATGCGGCTACCCTATTCTGCCACCGTGCGGTAGCGGTAAATTACACCCACAAAATATCCAAAAACAATGGGGTGGGAAGAATCAGCGAAAATATAACATTGTGTAAATATATCTAATTGTATACAATTTGATACATTTAATTTGTTTTGTGCTTCTTGCAGGTCAGCTCTCTTTCGAATATTAATACTCTCAGAAATCAGCTGACTGTAATGAGGTAATATAATTCAATGATATTGTAAATAAGACGCCCAGCAGCAGAGAGGGTGAACCCTACAACTTTGTAGAGACCTTATTTTTGAAAATTAAGGGTTCCTACGAAGGCTGAAAAAAGAAGTTTTTGCCTTAATAATGAAAACTTCTTTAATTGACCAGATTTTTTCACAATCTGGTCACTACGCGTATGTCCTTCACCCTCTCTGCTGCTATGAATTAAACAGCCATATAGATATTATCAATAATGAGTATTGGAGAACCACACTCAGCTAAATTAGCTCGAGAGCGACTAGAGGCAATTAAAAAATATCTACCTGTTCGTGATTCTGTTAAGCAACAACTACAATCGCGTCAGGAGTCTCAGGTAGAATTTACAGAAGGTACAGAAAAATTATTTAAACCTATTACAGAGAAAACTAAACCTCTTCTTCCAGTATCTGAGAAAATTGCAGAGGCAACTGGAAAAATAGCGGAGAGAACTAAAAAAACAAAAAAGATTCTACGAGAACTTCCAGCTGAAATTGCTGCTGCTCAACCACAATTACAAGAAGAAGTACAACAAGTACTTGAGGGTATTGACAAAGTTCGTGAGGAGGTCGGTTACGTAATAGATATTGTTACGCCAAAGCCAAAGCCAAAGCCAAAACCACCAGCCCGATTAACCGAATTTGGTCGTAGGATACTTCGAGAAAACCCTGTAGCGGTTGCAGCAACAGGATATCCACATCGTGATACATTATTAGATCCAGACACCGCTAGTGTTTCTGAAAAAAATTGGGTTCCTTTTATATTTCGAAAGTCCCGTGGTATATCTAGAATCACTGATAAATATAAAAATGATTTTGATACTTTTATGAGACAAGTCGAAGAGGCTAAAAGAGCGCCATTATCCGGAGATATATTATCGCCAGCAAAATTGCTGTTCAGACCACCTCGTATTGAGGAGGAAGAAACAATAGAACAACAACAACAATTGCAAAAACAACAATCGTTAAAACAACGAGAACAAGAACGACAACAACGAGAAAAAGAACGACAAGAAATAATAGAACAACAACAACGAGTACAACAACTACAACAAGAACAACAATTTCAAGAAATGATGAAACGAATTCAATCACCACGACAACGACAACCAGTTAGAACAACAGAGGAAGAATATCAAGATCCTGGCGCAACTGGAAGTGGTTTAGGAAGTGGTCTTATTACTTGTCCCAATAATGTCCTTGCTGATGTTGATCGACTAGAAATCCTCATCGGAGGAAAACGAGCTGGTAATAATTCCCCAGAAATCATTAATGAAGCAGCTGATATTTGTAAACGATTATTTAGTGGCGGTATCATGGATATTAATGTGTATCGATCCCTCATTAATGAAATCGCCGATGATTATTACAGTGATTAGATACAATTAGTGATAAAAACAGTTAATAATAAAATGATCGTGCATGGTACTCAACGTGGACCTACCATGGTCAGGGTAATAAGCTCTCGATTACCGGTATACAAAACGACCTACGGAGATGGATTAGGTGATGTTATTCAGGGTCTGTTTAGAAGGATAGCCCCAAAAGCAATACCGATTGCAAAGCAGTTAGGAATGAAAGCTATTGATGTTGTTCGTGAAAAGGGTATAGGCGCTGTTGGTAATCTTGCTAGCAAAGCATTCTCAGCAATTAAAGATAGACTATCACGATTAATACGCAGACCACAAACGACCCGACCTCAACCTGTGAAATTACCTAGCACTGAAGTGATGCCAGCAAATGTCAGTAAAATAATAAATCAAGCAGCTAATCAAAAACTAGCGGAGTTGGCTGATATCCCGATGTCGGAAAAGGAAAAAATATAACCGCTAGTCTGATAGCAGGAAGTGGTCTTCGAGTTAGACGAAGACGATAATAATAAAGATGTTTAAGCGCATATCTGATCCCGCGTTTGACATGGACGCACCAGTTCTCAAAGATGAGTCTGTGCGTGATTATCAGTATTATTCTTACGACGCACGAATTCCAGATCAGCGTGGACGAATCGAACTACAGGTTCAGGATACAAGTAGATATTTCTTACCCGTTGAAGCATTTATCGAATTTGAAGGTGAAATTATAAGGACAAATGATGTCGAATACGTCGCTGATATTAGGATTGGTTTTGTTAATAATGGTATTATGGCGTTTTTTGACAGCGCTACGTACATGATTGATGGAAAAAATATTGAATCAATCCAGAAAGACGTTGATGTTGCTACAACAATACTAGGCCTTGCAAGATACAGCGACGATTATTCAAGATCAGCTGGTCCATCAATGATGTTTGTCAAGGATACTTCTGACCATCCTGATAACAGAAATCAGATTAATCGACAGCCAAATGATCGAGCTCCTGCTCCTGCTCCTGCTGCTATTGAAGATCTACCTTTTCCAAATCCAGAATTTAACTTAGGATTTGCAGCACGTAGATCAATGTTAAGAGGTAATAGGAGAAGATTTTCATGTGCAATTCCACTGTCACATATTTTTGGATTCTGTAGAAATGTCAGAAAAGTCATTTTCGGAGCCAAACACACGGTTGTACTTGTACGAAAAGGCGATGATAATGATGCATTATGGAGACCTATTGGTGATGCTGGTAAAGTAATACTAACAAAACTTTCCCTGTGGATGCCAGTGATGACTCCGTCAATATCTGAAGAAGACCGGTTGTTATCTTTTATGAGTCAAGGCGGTAAATCAAGGTTGTCATGGTTGACTATGACCACAGATGCTATCCAGAGTGCAATTGATGGTTTATTTACATGGCAGATAGCTTCTCAGCAAGGTGTTTCTGCACCACGACACATATTTATTGCGTTTCAAAATACTGCACGAATAAACTCGCAAACACATAGTCACATGATATTTGACCAACTCGGTGTTTCTGAAGTTTCATTAAGGATAAATGGACATCAAGAACCATCCGAGGATATATTACTGAATTTTGGAAATAATCATGTAGCACGTGTATATCATCGTCTTATGACGTTTATGGGTCGTGATCAAAACATTGATACTGGTTTACAAATATCGCAGCTAGATTTTACATCGCTGTATCCGATTTATTACTTTTCTCTAGAACATTTAGATTTAACCAGACAATCTGTTGTAGATATACATTTTCGAGCTCGTGTAACAATAGGAGTTATTGCTAATTACAGAGCAATAGCTGTTATACTCAGCGATAAATCGATGTTACTCGAAGGTGTTGGTGGACGAATGAGAGTTATTGATGCTCCAGTAGAAAACATGTAATTAGATCGTTCATAATAATTATAATGTCATATCATCACGTTAGTGTGAGTCTGACTCCTGGTCAGATTTAAAGGCTGCAATCAGCATCAAAAAATAATTGTGGAATAAAAATATCGCTAAAGCGAGAACAGATGACCGGTGCAAATAAACTATCGTTGACCGAGCGTCAGTTCAAAAACTTCAATGATGCTAAAAAATCAAATAAAGGCGTTAAACTTAATCTTTCTGCGGGCGCCATCAAAGATATTGCTAAAACGGGTGGTATATTTCCGCTTCTTGCAGCAATACCAGCATTAATAGCCGCTGCATCCCCAGCTGTTGCAAAAGCAGCTGCATTAGGAACAACTGCTGGAATGGCATTAAAGAAAGCAACCGGACAGGGAATTATGCACGCAGAAAATTTAAAAAAAAGATCACGACAAAAGCAACACGGAAGACGTCTAAGAGCACCAAATGTACCACAGCCGGGCCGTCTAAGATTATCAGGCCCAGCATACGGTCGGGGTCTAAGATTACCAGGGACCCCACACTGGTACGGAAAGGGTCTAAGATTACCAGGGACAGTTTACTAATAACACCCATGTCCAATTTTGATTTACTCGATGCTGCTAAGCAATTAAAAATAAAAAATTTCAGAGGTGTTTTTATGCGCGATCAATTACCGAAACAACCAAACAATATTGAAACCGGTATTATTAATCTCGATAAAAATTCTGGCCCAGGCACGCACTGGGTAGGATATGCAATTGATCCACGTGGAATTATTTATTTCGACTCGTATGGATTAGCACCACCAAAAGAATTTTTAAGGTACGTTACCGGCGATATTCCAATCTGGTATTCAACGCTACCAACACAAAAAATAACTGATCCTCCAATATGCGGTCGTGAAACCCTCGCTATGCTTGATGCTGTATCAAAATCAACAGCACCGCCTCATAAAGTCGTACACGCGTTCACTACACTACGTCATCACACTTAAACTGATATCAGTAAATATAATGGTAGATATTTATGGAAGATCCTCAGGTAAAACTCAGAAGGTCGATTTATCTAAATATGCAACCCTTGATCAGCTCAGAAATGAAATCGATGATTTATTAAATATCACAAGTGTGGATCAAAATGAAGTCGTCGTTTTTCAGGATAAACAAGGACGATTAAAAACGAGTAATATACAACTACTAGATGTACTTATACGAATTCCAAAGGCGGTTGTTAATAATGTCGTTACTTTTACTGATCAGGGTAAAATACAGGATTCCGGTAAGTCGGTTAACGATTATGTTAAGAAAACTGGTGATGTATTTACCGGTGACATTATTATGTCAAGAAGAAAAATTACGTATCTTCGAGATCCAATCGCAGATACAGACGCAGCAACAAAAAAAATACGTCGATGATCAAGAATCCAAATACGTGTCAGTGCGCGGTGGTATAATGCGTGCATTTCTCGACATGAATAATAATGGTATTAATAATCTCAGAACACCGGAAACAGATTTCGACGCCGCAACGAAGAAATACGTCGACGATAAGGAAATTCCAATAACTACTTCATTAACGACAATTAATGATGGAATTGCTTCATTTAGAACTGAATATTTTAATCACGTACAAACATTTCTAAATTTTCGTAGAAATATAAACAGATCTATTAACGAATTTTTGGAACTCCACCTACTGTTATTATTAATCTCGCTGACATTAACGCAAGACTCAACGATATCATTAGTGGTATTCCTAATATTATTCAAAAAACTAATCTCGTTAAAATTCCTCACAAGCAGATCATTAATATCGTGTACACAGTAGCATCAGGAAAAGCAACATGGACACCGGAAAATAACACCCTTAAACATACCGCAGAGGTTACTGGTGTATATAGATTATCTATATTTTGTGCTGAAAAATTTACTATATTTACCACATTTACATGGCGTCATTCAACCGATAGTTTTTCTGGAACTGTGTCTATAGTGTTAAACAAAGATGCTGAAGAAACATTTATGCTGATAGCGGATAATAAAAAGTTAACCGCAGCGACTTATTGGTGGTGTATTGAGTTTGTAGCTGAAACTCCCGAATTAGTTACTTAAATAAGTATAATGAATCAAGAATCATTTATCGACGTTCAACGTCACAGATACACTCAAGTATGTGAGTGTCAAACTAAACTAAAAAATATCATCGACGATTACACGATAAAGGTAAAAAATATCGTCGTCGTATGGTTGTTATTGATATAATGGTATACTCGGTTTCTGCTGTTATTGCTGGAAGTGGATTATTATTATCAACAATAACGATGACAGCGCCTGCAGTTGTAACGATTATAGTTTCAACGGCAACAACATGCGCAGGTATTTTCAGTATTATCTCTAAAAAATATCTACGTGTACGAATGATAAACTAAACGAGTATATAATGAAATTACACACAGCAACAACCGCATACACTAAATTATGCTCGTATATTTCAGCGTATCTCAGTGATGGTAAAATATCCGATGAGGAGTTCGTAACGATAATGAAAACCTACGATGAAGCATTCATAATGGCTAGTGATAATAACGGAAAGATGGAGAATTAAATAATAACGATAATAATAATGTCAGAATCGCAATTACTTCAGCAGATCGTGGCTACTACAACGCCGTCAAAAACTACTATGATATCATTAAGTTCAACCAATCCTGAATTTAGCGTTAATTTTCCGACTGCAATTCCAGCAAAGGAAATAGCATTAGCGCAATTACGAGTTTATTATAGTTGGCCTAATATTAGGTCAAAACCGTTTGGTGGACAACAGCCAAATAATTCACTGGTATTTGCGAATAAAAATAAACCGGATGGAACACCTGATTGGCAAGTTGTTGGAATTTCAACGGGCAGTTATCAAATAGAACAGATTAATGATGAGTTCCAACGCAGAATTAAATCTATCACAGGCAAAGAATCTAAGATAGCTATTACTGTTCACGAACCAACACTATCCGCGGTGATTGAAATAAATTCTCCTGATTACCTCGTAGATATTTATCAGAGTTCGATCAGATCAGTGTTAGGATGGCCTGAAGTTGCACCTGTTTATAATGGAGTTTCAGAACCAAAAATAGAAGAATTTAAAACGAGTGAAGAAAAATTCATTAAAGATCCAGAATATCGAGGAAAACAACCATGGAGTAATACAAGATTTGGATTTCCAAACGACGATATATATTACTACCGATTTTGACGGTAAAAGAATCCCCAAATTGAATAAAGCATTATTTATTGTTAACACAGACACCAGGACGAAGATTAGTTTCTATACTGTTGATGTAGGATTTATTAAACATTTTTTAGATACTCTTAAACACGAATACGATAAAACGTTTAATGATTTAAGAAATTTACTTATTTCATTATCACAACATCATAATGAAAGTGTAAAGCAGCAAATAATTGAGTCAATAAAACACTTAAATGGGATCTTATTCGATTTATACATCGTTAATCGAAGTATTATAAACACCGCGACTAAATTCGATGGAAATCGCTACACAAATCCAGAATCTAAACAAGTATTTCTTAATCATTATAAAATAACAGAAAAAAATTTACAAACATTTATTATACCAGATTTAAATAACGCTAAAATGAAGAAATCATTAAACGATCTTATTGAAGAATATTATCCGGGAGTAATTGAATCGTGGAAAAAAATAGCCCCACCACCGGCTATACTAAAACATAATAACAATCCCTTTAGTGCCGGTAGACATATATCACCAGGCATTGTAAACATAACAACAACAATTGCAATCAATCTGGTATGCGATGTTATTGAAGGTAGCTATCAGGTAGATCTTTCTAAGTCTAGCCAGGCTCAGCAAGGGCACATATTATTCAGTTTTAGTCCGTTGGTCCCTCCCGGTTCGTTAATTGTATCAGAACCAATTAACCCCGTATACCTGCGAGTTCATAATCCATTTCTGACAAGAATAAATTTCAAACTCACTGACCAGGCAGGAAACATTTTGGATCTAAGACAAGAATCTCTTAATATTAATTTGTATATACGCTCGTAGAACGTCCGATTATTTAATCAGGGGGACATAATCTGATGAGTAAATACATGAATAATAATCAAATTTCTATGATTAAAGAAATTGTATATATAATAAAGCGAGATAACTCGGCTATCTCTCTGCGGAGTAAATTGAACGATTATTTCCCTTACTACTACGTCGTTACCTGTACAAACCCAGTTGTATATACGTGTATAGCGTATATTAGTCCGTCTGTCTGTTACCTTAACGAACTATAACTTATACGTGTAAATTATTTATGAATTTTGAAAAACTGAAGTACAGTTCTACATTCTATTAGTAATACAAGTTCTGTGAGACAGCACAAATATATTATATATATATATTTACTTAAATTTAACTGTATTATTGATAAGAGAACGATGGCCGAAATGGTAAGACGGTTGGACGTAGATCGAAGCTCTACAGACTCTCGCGTGTTCGAGTCTCCAAAAATGCTAAAGATATTATCTTGCATTTGGCGACTGATGCTATTTCATTGGGGGAACCCGGAGCATTTCCTCGAAATCCACAACAGACAAAATACACTCTCCTATCATACACCCTTGAGGGGTGTACCTTTTACACTCCCGGGGTTTTGTATGGGGGAGAGTGTACAAAATCTGTTGGACGTAGACAAGATTCCCCCGTCATCACCATTTGTATATATTTCATGTTCATAGAATCATACGTCATTAGGATAAGTTTATGTTTGTGCAGTCCAAAATCATAAACCATCTGTATATATTTCATAACCATATATCATTAGGATAAGTTTATGTTTGTGCAGTCCAAAATCATAAACCATCTGTATATATTTCATAACCATACAATCATTAGGATAAGTTTATGTTTGTGCCGTCCAAAATCAAAATCATAAACCATCTGTATATATTTCATAACCATATATCACACACAAAACAGCTCCCTGACAAAAAAAAAAGTCATGGGAGCTAATATTTATTTTTATGTTAAATATATATATATATATATATATATATATATATATATATTTAACATAAAAATAAATATATATATATATATAATAAACCATGAAAACATCAATGATATTATCTGTGCTATTAAAACACTAAAACATAACGGAATAAAAATATCTGATAATCTCGACCCTCAGAAAATCATGTGCGATTTTGAATTACTGCAACAAAGAAAATTTGATAATAAATATACACTATCTTCAAACTACAGATTCATAAAATTAATTTATCAATCCATGCTTGAATCACTAGCTATAGTAAACGACAATCAAATAAAGCTATTTGCACCTCTTGCACGTTCTATCGAAAATATTAAATCCGAACTGTCTCACGAGTACGAAAGAAAAAAGATTGTGGATAATCGTGTAATGCAATTAAGAAAGATGATGCTATCTGATTCTGTCAATGCTGAGAGCAGCGACGATGAAGGTGGACCCTTGACAGAGTCAGTGACTGTAATTATGGCTAAACAAAACCCTTGGGAAAATTAACGTTTCAGTAGGTATCATAGATTTGGATATGTTTCGCATTGTGGATACCTCATATTGTATCCCAACCATGTTTCAGTAGGTATCAAGTAATCATTTGGTAACATTAAAAATACGGTAGACTAAACGTATTGAAAATTTATTTTTTGTGTAAATCTTTTGGAAAAGGAAGATTTTTGTATATTTTCTGCGACAAATTGTACCGATCGTGGTATTATGTCAAAGTATTTGGCAGCAGAATTAATTGATTCAAAACTAATTTCTTCCCCAGTCTCTGTATTTACAGATTTAATAGCTCTCTTTCTGTATAATTTACACCTTCCTGTGTTTCCGGATTTACAATTTTGACTCTGTGTAGTAACTCGTAAATTAGAAATCGAATTGTCAAGCTTATTGCCGTTGATGTGATCCACCACATACCCATCTTTGATTATTCCAAAATAACACTCGTATGTAAATATATGAGATAAATATCTTTTTTTCTTGCCATTAGCAGTAAATCTAAGATAACCAGTATTATCAATACTACCGACTGGTTTTTTCAATCTGCAGTTTCTAATCACGCCATCACTAGATGCTTCATAATTGGTAAAGATTGGATGTTTCACAAATTCGTTTTGCTCCATTATATATATATATATAATATTATTTGTCTAAATCATTGTTTTGAAATCTAACCAGATAATCTTCTTCTGTCTTTATAGGAGAGTCAGTGTTATTTTTTTTGTCATAATATCGTTTTAGTTCTCTGTATTTTTTTTCCGCCACATTTTAGACACAATTGAGTTTTTCCTCTTACTCCAACACCGCATTTCACACACGGTATTGGTCCTGTACTTCCATTTTTGATACTCTGTGCATGATTTCCGCAGTATTTGTTCACACACGATTTATTACAAGTAGAAGTATATCCAATTTTGAGCCAAACACATTTGTTTTGTGTTTCAATCATATACAAAAGATTAATGTTCAATTAAATATATACTTGCCCTAATTATAATATGGAGGAATTATCCGTTATTGAACCTTCCCCTGCTAGATTCGATCTTGACAGACTATCAGAATATAAATTTAGTACTTCGATGCAGGATCTGGCATTAACGGTAACCGAACGTATTCGTGAAGCAAAAAGGGAATTTCGTGACGATGGTGCAGTTCATGCATGGTCCACATTCAGAGTTGGAAATGTTACTAATATGATGAATGACAAACGAGGAAAAGTAATTATTAATCACCTTGATAATCAAAAAATATTTTATTTTAATAAAATTTATTGTAAATACAGAAGAAGATATTTGGATTATTCGTGACAAGCGTGATCCCGTCCGTGTGCAGTCCGGGGGTAATATTGTTTTCTTAAATAATAAATCAAAACCCGGAATACTTACTGGTGTTGATAAACCTTACTATATACAAAGTTTTCCAGCAACTGCAGTTGTATATGGAATATTTCCGCTGAATGATAAACCTAATGTTGCGGATCTCAAACCGATGAAAATATCAAGAATAAACTGTGTAGCTGAACGAATTACAGAACATTTTACAAATGCGATACGTGGTAATGGTTTAACTGATTTAAGACGTAAAAAAATAAACACATGGGCAGAAACGGTTAAAGATGCTGGTACATCTATTAAGGATGTTGCTGAACTAGAAAAGTTATTAAGATTTCCAATAACAGTAAAAACACTAACCGGAGAGATATTATACGAACCAAAATATATAAAAAATGGAAACCCTATAACAATCGTTGATCATAATGCACATGCATGGACTAATGCTGTAACGATATTTCCACGAGATAGAAAAGTTAAGTTTTATGATAGTGATATATTTGATTTTATCAGAAATATAAGTAAAACCGATCCTGTTTCTGTTTGGTTATTTCAGAGTTCTGAGTATAATCATTATGATCAATTTGTACGGCCTAACGGTGATATTTATCGTACAGAATCTCTCCATGAGGAAATGGAACATCTTGCGCAACGCCTTTGGCGTGAATATCCCCCTGATGATGTCATAGTTAGACAATTATTGAATAACTGTTTTACTGTTCCGTCAGTCGCTGCTCATTTCGCTCAGGAGAGAAATTCATGGAAAACGACACGATCGGAATTTCTTGAAGATGTCAAGAAAAGTTGTATAGAATATGGACACGGTGGATTATGGAACACCAAATACGATTGCAATGATGTTATCTCGGTTGATATGGTAGCGTGTTATCCTGGGAGTTTTCTTGGATATGGAGTATGTTCTAAATACTTTAAGAGATTCGGACATCCTACATATGACATGACCAGGGTTGCGATAAACGGACATTTACCAGATTTTGACTTAACCGGATTTGCTCATGTAGAATTATTCGAGTTTAGAGAAAATCTCCATCCGATTACTTATGCTTGGTTTGGAAGACATTTTTCAGAAAAATATTGGGTTCCAATAGTACTATTGCGATATATGCTTGATGTTGGATTTTTAATATCGTTGAGAGTAACTGAAGCGATTATATCGTATAATTCACAGAAGCAAGTTTAGTTACCAGAACCAAATAGATTTAATATCGATGACACCAGAAAAGAATTCCCTGATATTGATGAAGATCATATTATTAAAATAAATAAATGCAGAAACGAATACGATGAGAAATTTACAAAAGATCTCGGTAGAAAGATAATCGGTAAATTTACTCAAGGTGGTTCATACGATTATAAACGACATTGTACAAGATTGATTATGGACGATGCTGAATTAGATTTTATAATCGCTGATACAACTGAGAAAAATACGTTTATAAACAGATGTAATGCTTATTTATCAGATGGAACGAAACTAGGTACCATTGTGAGTTATCTTGATAGCGAGTCACCGCAGTTTACTCATTTAAGATCTTCGATGTTGGCATATGTTTCTATAAATCTATTATCGATGATAAATAAATTTTCCCGTTACGCCGTCAGAGTCGCTACGGATTCATTTTATGTACATAAAAAATATAAAGATTTATTAAAACTCGGTAATGGTGAATGGGGGACATGGAGAATAAAACAAGAAAATATACTTAATTATTCTGAATCTGCCGATGTTGAAATTGTGGAGACATATTACAAAAATAATAATCAAATATTAAAGTCATCTGCACCATCTGTGTACGATCCTGTATCTAGACATAAGACCGTTTATCTTAATGGGTGTGGTGGTTCAGGTAAAACAACTCGTGCGATTAACTTATTTATAAATAATATCTCAGATATGATTGTTTTAACACCAACGCACAAACTTGCTAGAGAAATAAAACAACGAGGAGTAAAATCGTGTACTTATCACAGTTTCTTTAGATGGTGCGGAGACACATGGACCCCATCGCGGATGGGTGAGAAATATATACCTAAATATATTATATGGGACAAGATATGCACGGTGTCGTTAGAAACACTAAAAACATTTCTTGATTGGTTGTTATTGAAGAATACTGCTGTGATTATGTGCGGCGATCATGGTCAACCACCACCCTTTGTTGGACAGTCTCCACATGAATGGCTGAAGAATAACGTAAATTATTATGAAGAAATACATGAAGACCATAGAGCTATCGATGAACCGCTGAAAGAATTTAAAAAATTAATCAGACTTCAGCCAGACAGAGTACAATGTGAGATAATGCGAGGAGTAATTCCAGAGACTTCTATGAATGAATTTTGGACTTTATGGAATCCCGCTGATTTAATAGTTGCAAGTAGAAAAATAGTTCGTGATGAACTACAGGAGAAATTATTTACGTTACATAAAGAAAAGTTTTCAGATCTACCTGTACCATTATGTTATCGCCCAGCAGATACTCGACGACAGAATATTGATGTTGAAATTCCTGGTGCCTTGGTTCCGCCAAGGATACAGAATCTTGTCTTGAATGATATTATTTTAGTCGATATTAATGTCGTTGAGAATGCGCTGAGTATGAATAAATCACCGTGGACGTTAGGATACGCTATAACTATTCACTCATCACAGGGGTTAACTATTTCTGATACAAATATCTGGATTATAGATGATCGGATCGAGTGGTCAAATTTAGTTTATCTCGCCGTATCTCGAGTCAGGAGAATATCTCAACTACATAGGGTTATTATGAATGTTATAGAAAATAATGATCAAATTGTTAATAATGACGTAATAAGAAAAAAACTATCTG
>JAECUM010035524.1:0-16235 GCA_016617855.1 Megalonaias nervosa
ATCGGTGCAATTTGTTGCAGATAAAGTATACAAATCAGCATATTCATTCAAATATAACCAGCGGGTAATATTTGAATATATCTAACTCTGTACTCTTAACAAATAAATTGTATATAGTTTGATTTTATATTTTGCCATGGGTACCTTCACCGTCGCTGCTCTCAGTGTCACTTTCACTTTTGACAGAATCAAATAACATAATTTTTCTTAATTGCATTACACGATTATCCACGATCTTCTTTTTCTCGTATTCACGAGACAGTTCGGATCTAATATTTTCGATCGAACGTGCAAGAGGCGCAAATAGCTTTACCTGTTTGTCATTTATCACCGCCAAGGATTCTAACATAGACTGATAAATTGATTTTACAAATTTATAATTGGATGGTAATGTGTATTTATTGTCAATTTTTCTTTGTTTTAATATTTCATAATCGCATAATATTTTTTCAGGATCGAGATTATCAGATAGATTTATTCTGTTATGTTTTAATTTTTTAAAAGCAGAAATAACATCATTAATGTTTTCTTGGTTCATTATATAATAATTATTTCTTTAAAATAAAAAATAATTGACATTCAAGTTTTTAACTTTTGACCTTGATGTTTGACCTAAAAATATCAAAAATAATCAGTAGCATCCTAAGCGGTTACCCGTCACTTAGCCCCCGATAGCCTTTGTGTCTTTCATGGAGTCCTTTTTTTGTATGATGATGTTTTTCTTATGACCGTTATTGGCACTCCATGTTCTGTTTCTATTTGGCTAGCATTCTTTCTGAATGTTTCCTTGTGGGGGTCTTTCAAATGAGGTAGAGAGCTCAGGCATGCTACTGATTATTTTAGGGAGCTCTGTATTGCGAATTCAATAACCCCCCACCAAATCAAACCCCGGGGTAAATGCAAAACGCACTCACCACGTTGTTTAACGTGATGAGGGGTTGAATTCGTTGGGGGCTGAGCTCCCCAACCTTATATAAAATGGCATCGTTCCGAATACTGTCGACACTCGTCAGCCACAGGAATTGAACCACGGTCGTCAGTATTATAGTTCAACAACTATACCACTGAGCCATTTTCCGATTCATACATATAGACGTTTTAAAATTATTATGTAGTTAACCCAACACTGAATAAGCAGACAAATCACGTACGACCAATATACTGAATAAAATCACAATTATTGTACAACTGTAGCGTATATTTACTTAATTTACAAACATTATTTATATATACTGTATAAAATAATCGCACATTACATTTTTTGTAAGAGTTATCGTTCGTTAAGGTCAAATACATGTGTTATAGCTAAAAATAACTTTACGCACTCGTATAAACTGACGTGAATTTAAGGTTATCAGAGTTAAAAGATGCATCAATATCCCTCTCTGTTACAAATTGATGCTTTACTAACAACTAATTGCTAACGGAGATCAAATAAATCACTAAATGATTAACGAAAAACAAGAGGTATTTGTTGTCTGTAAATCGAACGTAGTAGTAAGGGAAATAATCGTTCAATTTACTCTGCGGAGGGGGGCAGAGTTATCTCGCTTTATTACATGTGTAATAGGAATTGAACCTGCCAAAACACATTGATCAAATTAACGTTATTTAAGAAAAAAAAAAGATATTATAATATATTTTAAAAAAAATTAAATTAAATTTTAATGATTTTTCTGATTTTTTGAGAGCAAAATCCCCAGCACATTTTATATTTTTCTGTTAAATTTTTGATTTTTTGAATGTAAAAACCCCAGGGGTAAAAACCATGTTTTTTTAATAATTTTATGAATTAGAGTACCTATTTACCCATCAGATTATTTTTTCCCCCTGATTATTTACTCAGACGTTCTACGAGCGTATATACAAATTAATATTAAGAGACTCTTGTCTTAGATCCAAAATGTTTCCTGCCTGGTCAGTGAGTTTGAAATTTATTCTTGTCAGAAATGGATTATGAACTCGCAGGTACACGGGATTAATTGGCTCAGATACAATTAACCACCCGGGTGGATCTTTAGGACTGAATGTATATAGTATATACCCCTGTTGTGCCTGGTTAGATTTTGAAAGATCTACTTGATAACTGTCATCAATTACGTCACATACCAGATTGACCGCGATCGTAGATGTTATATTTACAATACCAGGTGAGATATGACGTCCGGCACCATGTGGATCATTATTATATTTAAGAATAGTTGGTGTAGGTATTAATTTTTTCCATGAATCACATATTCTTTTAAAGTGTTCATCAATAAGATCATTAACTGATTTCTTTAGCTCTTCAGAGTTAAATCCAGGAATTATAAATGTTGATAGTTGTTCTCGCGTAATTCCGAAATGTTTTAGAAATACTGTTGTGAACAGAAGATTTAGTCTAACACCCTGAGATGGACCGTCTTCATTAACTATATACAACCCTCTATGGCGTTTATCTGCTGCTATGTTCACTAATCTTTTTTCTCTGTTAACAATAATATCATTCATGAACTCTAGGTCTGAAGCAACTTGATTCAAATGTTGTATTGCTTCAATTATTTGATTTTTTAAGTCATCGTTGTAAAAATAAATAAATTTCTTAGATAATTAAGTACACGTCCGTGTTCAGACTTAATTGTACTAGCATATGAATTTATTTCATCAACATCAAGTACTATTATTTTACCTTTTTTACCATCAACTATTTTTGTAAAATGGGTTTCTGTTTTATCTATATAATGTATAACTCCATCACCAAAATATCGTCGCCATGGGTAAGCATTTTTTTCTGTTCGATATTCTGGAGGTTTTATAAATTTTTTAACATCTACGACGAAATCAGATCTCTGTGGTTCTGGTGGTCCTTGATAAACCGGTGGATATTCAGGCCATCCTAATACTGATCTAATCGAACTTTGATAAATATCTACGGAGTAATCAGGGGAATTTATTTCAATAACCGCAGATAGTGTTGGTTCGTAGACAGTAATTGCTATTTTTGATTCTTTTCCTGTAATAGATTTAATTCTGCGCTGGAGCTCATCATTAATCTGTTCTATTTGATAACTGCCCGTTGGAATAGCAACAACTTGCCAATCAGGACTTCCATTCGGTTTATTTTTATTCGCAAATACTAATGAATTATTTGGCTGTAGTCCACCAAATGATTTTGATCTAATATTTGGCCAGCTATAATAAACTCGCAATTGTGCTAATGCTATTTCTTTTGCAGGAATTGCGGTTGGAAAATTGACACTAAATTCCGGATTGGTCGAACTTAACGATATCATAGTAGTTTTTGATGGAGTTGTATTAATGACGATCTGCTGAAGTAACTCCCTGTCTGTCATTATTATTATCGTTATTATTTAATTCGTTAAAATCATTAGCGATCACCTTAAAAGCGTCATCATAGGTTTTCATCATCATCG
Organism: Megalonaias nervosa; assembly: GCA_016617855.1. Lineage (NCBI taxonomy): Eukaryota > Metazoa > Mollusca > Bivalvia > Unionida > Unionidae > Megalonaias > Megalonaias nervosa. The sequence goes on from JAECUM010035524.1 coordinate 3,414, forward strand.
CGAATTCAGTATCGGATATTTCACCATCACTAACACACGAAGAAATGTACAAAGATAGTTTAGAACATGCATCTGCCACTGTATGTAATTTAATCATATAATCGTGCAATTTAGCATTTGTACAGGTATCTATCTTTTTGGTTATAATACCGAGAACTCCAGCAATAGTCGTTGATGCTGAAACAATAATGGTTATAACAGTAGGTGCTGTCATCGTCAACATTGATAATAATAATCCTGTTCCAGTAATAACATCATCGATGACAACTATACGTCTTTTGTATTTTTTTATTTTCGTGTTATAATAGTCGATAAAATTATTTAGTTTAGTGAGACGCTCACATACTTGATTGCATCTGTAACGTTGAACGTCAATGCGAGACTGAGGTTGATCCATTATTGTTATATTAAGTGACTAATTGCGGTGTTTCAGGCACAAATTCCAGACACCACCAATAAGGCGCTGAGGTTATTGTTTTATTATCTGCTTCCAGTAAAAAATATTTCTTCAGCATCCTTATTTAACAGTATAGATACAACTCCAGAGAAAATATCAGTTGAATGACGCCATAGATATTTGGTAAATATACTAAATTTTGCACCACTAAATACGGACAGCCTGTAAACACCAGTGACTTCAGCGGTATGTTTGATAGTTTTATTTTGTGGTGTCCATGTTGATGATCCTGATGCTACTGTATATACGATATTTTTAATTTGTCCGTGTGGAATTTTAATCAGATTAGTTTTTTGAACAATACTAGGTATTCCACTGACAATATCATTGAGTTTCGTGTTAATGTCGGCTAGTTTTATTTCAACGGTTGGTTGTTCCCCAAAAAATTCTTTAATGGGTTTGTTTACATTTCTACGAAAATTTAAGAACGTTTCTACATGTTTGGAAAAAGTATCACTAAGTGTAGTAATTACATTATTGATTGTAGCTAGCGAAGTTGTTATAGGAATTTCCTTATCATCAACATACTTTTTAGTAGCAGCATCAAAATCATATTCTGGTGTTCTAAGATTATTAATACCATTATTATTCATATTAAGAAATGCACGCATTATACCGCCGTTGACCAATACGTATTTAGATTCTTGATCGTCGACATATTTCTTTGTTGCGGCGTCCGCATCTGCGGTTGGGTTTCCAAGACCTGTAATTTTATTTTGATTCATAATAATGCTACCTGTAAATGAATCACCAGCTTTCTTAATATAATCGCTGACTGACGTACCGGAATCTTGTATTTTACCCTGATCAGTAAAAGTAACTATATTATTAACAACCGCATTAGGAACTCGTATAAGTACATCTGGTAGTTGTGTATTACTAGTTTTTAATCGTCCTTCTTTATCCTGAAAAACAACTACTTCGTTTTGATCCACACTGGTTATGTTTAATAAATCATCAATTTCATTTCTGAGCTGATCGAGAGTTGCGTATTTAGATAAATCAGCTTGCTGATGACCTTTAACACGAGAAGATCTTCCATAAATATCTACCATTATATTACTAATGTCTGTTTAAATGTGACGTCGTAGTATATTCATGTACAACTTTGTGGGGTGGTTTTGTTGATTTTGATATAGCATCAAGTACGTTAAGTACTTCTCGACCACATATTGGTGGATCAGTTAATGTTTGTGTTGGTAACGTTGAATACTATATTGGAGTACTTTGATAGCCGCTAATATACTTTAAGAATTCTTTTGGTGGAGCTAGTCCATATGAATCAAAATAAATAATTCCACGTGGATCAATTGCATAAGCGACCCAATGCGTGCCTGGACCAGAATTTTCATCGAGATTAATAATACCGGTTTCAATGTTATTTGGTTGTTTTGGTAATTGATCACGCATGAAAACTCCTCTAAAATTTTTTATTTTTAATTTTTTAGCAGCATCTAGTAAATCAAAATTGGACATAGGAGATATTAGTAAACTGTCCCTGGTAATCTTAGGCCTTTTCCGTACCATGAATGTGGAGTCCCTGGTAATCTTAGACCCCTTCCCTTTTTTTTGATTCCCTTTCCTGTTGCTTTCTTTAATGCCATTCCAGCAGCGGTTCCAACAGCGCCTAATGCAGCTGCTTTTGCAACAGCTGGGGCTGCAGCGGCTATTAATGCTGGTATTGCTGCAAGAAGTGGAAATATACCACCCGTCTTAATTATATCTTTAATGGCACCCGCAGAAAGATTAAGTTTTATACCTTTATTTGATTTTTTGGATTCATTGAAATGCCCGAGCTGACGTTCTGTAAGAGATAATTTATTTGAACCGCTCATCTGATCTTTCTTTAGCGATATTTTTAATCCACAGTTATTTTTTGATGCTGATTGTATCCTTTGAATCTGACCAGGAGTCAGACTAATACTAACGTGATTATACGACATTATAATATTCATAAACGATCTAATTACATGTTTTCTACTGGAGCATCAACGACTCTCATTCGTCCACCAGCACCTTCAAGAAACATCGATTTATCGCTGAGTATGACAGCAATTGCTCTGTAATTAGGGACAGCTCCAATATCTCTATTAACATGAGCTCGAAAATGTATATCAACTACTGACTGTCTGGTTAAATCTAAATGTTCTAACGAAAAGTAATAAATCGGATATAAAGTTGTAAAATCTAACTGTGATATTTGTAAACCAGTATCAATATTTTGATCACGTCCCATGAACGTCATTAATCGATGATATGCACGTGCTACATGATTTTGATCGAAATTCAACAATATATCCTCGGATGGTTCTTGATGTCCATTTATCCTTAAAGAAACCTCGGAAACACCAAGTTTGTCAAATATCATTATGCTTTCATCTTGATCGTTTACTCGTGCAGCATTTTGAAGCACAATAAATATATGTCGCGGTGCAGAAACACCTTGCTGAGAAGCTATTTGCCATGTAAATAAACCATTAATATTACTCTGAATAGCATCTGTGGTCATCGTTAACCATGACAACGCTGATTTACCACATTGATTCATAAAAGAGAGTAGACGATCTTCTTCAGATATTGATGGAGTCATCACCGGCATCCACAAGGAAAGCTTCGTAAGAATTACTCTACCAGCATCAACTACACCAGGTCGCCAGATTGCATCATTATCGGTTGCTTTTCGTACAAGTACAACTGTATGCTTAGCTCCAAAGATGACTTTCCTGACATTTCTACAGAATCCAAATATATGTGAAAGTGGAATTGCACATGAAAATACTCTCCTATCACCTTTTAACATTGATTTACGTACTGCAAATCCTAAATTAAAATTTGCATTCATCGATAATACTGCAGGTGCATCTGCAGCTCCTCCTGCAGCTCTCACATCACCTACATTAACGTTTCTACTTTCTGGAAAATCAGTTGTATCCTTTGCAAACATCATTGACGGGCCAGCCGATCTTGAATAATCATCGCTGTATCTAGCAAGACCCAATATCGTTGTGGCGACGTCGACGTCTTTCTGAATTGATTCAATATTTTTTCCGTCAATCATATACGTAGCGCTATCAAATAACGCCATAATACCATTATTAACAAAACCAACAATAATATTAGCTCCATATGCTACTGGTGCTGCAAGAGCAGCGTTATTTAAAATTTAACCTTCTACTTCAATAAAAGCCTCAGCGGGTAGGAAATACCTACTTGTATCCTGAACTTGTAGTTCAATTCGTCCACGTTGATCTGGAATTCGAGCATCATAAGAATAATATTGATAATCACGCACAGACTCATCTTTAAGTACTGGTGCGTCCATGTCAAATGCGGATCAGATATTCGCTTGAACATCTTTATTATAATTATTATCGTCTAAAACGAAGACCACTTCGGGAAGTGAGACCACTTCCTGCTATCAGACTAGCTGTTATATTTTTTTCTTTTTCTGACATTGGTACATCAGCCAACTCTGTTAGTTTTTGATTAGCAACTTGATTTATTATTTTACTGACATTTGCAGGCATTACTTCAGTACTAGGTAATTTTACAGGTTGAGGTTTTCGTCGTATTAATCGTGCTAGCCTATCTTTGATCGCTGAAAACGCTTTACTAGCAACATTACCAACAGCACCAATACCTTTTTCACGAACAACATCAATAGCTTTCATTCCCAGTTGCTTTGCGATCGGTATTGCTGTTGGGGCTATCCTTCTAAATAGACCCTGAACAACATCACCTAGTCCATCTCCGTAGGTTGTTTTGTATACTGGTAATCGTGAATTTATTACCCTGACCATGGTTGGTCCACGTTGAGTACTATGTACGATCATTTTATTATAGTAATTGTATTTAATTACGTACTTAGTCACTGTAGTAGTCATCGGCAATTTCATTAATAAGAGAATGATAAACATCAACGTCCATGATACCGCCAGTAAATAACCGTCTACAAATATCAGCTGCTTCATTAATTATCTCTGGAGAATTATTACCAGCTCGTTTTCCTCCGATGAGGATTTCTAGTCGATCAACGTCAGAGATAACGTTATTAGGACATAGAGTAAAATCACCTCCGGTAGAGAGACCTTCTCCAGTAAATACGAAATAAGATTTTGGAATAGTTTTATCAATTTCAGATTCTGGGTATCCTAATTTAATTAATCTTCTTTTAGAATTTTTTATTGGATTAACTAAATAACTCAAATCTTTGATATTTACGTTAGCATTTAATTGTGATTCTAGTGCTATTTTATTTACGTTAACAATTTCAAGTAATCTGTCAATTTCCTCCTCCTTAGTTAGATCCTGTTTATGTGGTGATGTTGGTAATCCTAATATTCCAAGTTGTTTTGGTGGAGGATGATGTGATGATCTTAATGGTGGTCGTAATTCCAATGTTTCAGAAGGAGGAGAAGGAAGAGCAGGTTGTTTTATTCTTTTTGGATATATTCGTTTTGGTCTTTCTGCTTCTCCCTGTTTTGCTTCTTTTTCTCGTTCTTTCTGTTCTCTTGCTTCTTCTCTTTCTCGTTCTTTCTGTTCTCTTGCTTCTTCTCTTTCTCGTTCTTTCTGTTCTCTTGCTTCTTCTCTTTCTCGTTCTTTCCGTTCTCTTGCTTCTTCTTTTTCTCGTTCTTTCCGTTCTTTTGCTTCTTCTCTTTCTCGTTCTTTCCGTTCTTTTGCTTCTTCTCTTTCTCGTTCTTTCCGTTCTTTTGCTTCTTCTTTTTCTCGTTCTTTCCGTTCTTTTGCTTCTTCTCTTTCTCGTTCTTTCCGTTCTTTTGCTTGCTTCTTCTCTTTTCTTGTCTTGCTTCTTTCTTTGTTAAATTAACGAAATAATTAAAATCCCTATTATAATCTCTGTATATTATATCATCTGATTTAATTTGCTCAACGTTAGCACGTATGCGGTATATTACTCTTTGCCATTGTTCACGGGATTTAATGATATTTTGATGATCAGGCTTTAAGAATTTATCCCTACGACCAAAACTCGTAGCAGCAAAATTAGCTAAAATGTTAAAGTTTTTAATGCTATTAATTGTATTAGTGAAGTCTTCACTAAATTTATCAAGTAGCTCAGCATTGCTCATTGAGAGAATTTTTTGTTTTTGCGCCGTTGATATTGGTTGAGCAGCAGCTATGTCAGCTGGAAGCTCACGTTAAAGTTTTTTTGTCTGTTTTGTTCTTTCTGCTATTTTTTCGGTTGCTTCAGCGGTTTTCTCTAAAACAGGAAGAAGAGGTTTAGTTGTTTCAGTAATAGGTTTAAATAATTGTTTTGTATCCTCTTCAAATTCAACATGAGATTCTTGTCGTTGTTGTAATTGTTGCTTGACAGCATCACGGACAGGTAAATATTTTCTAATTGCTTCCAGTCGTTCTCGTGCTAATTTAGCTGAATGAGGTTCTCCGATGACAACCATATTAATAATATTTATACTGACTATTTAATTTACAGCAGCAGGCAGGGTGAATGACAAAAATTGAGTGACCCGCCGAGTAAACTAAACGCATTATAACAGAAAAAACAAAAAAGTCAAAAATAAAATAATAAAAATGAGCTAACCCAAACGATTTATTATTCGTTTTTCAAACTATACGGTAATAATAAAAGTTAGGGGGTTCGGTTTAGCGTTATTGACCTTATTTTTCAGCCTCTGTAGGAACCTTTGTTTTTGTAAAATAAGGTCTCGTACAAAGTGGTCTGTTCACCCTGCCTGCTGCTTAAATTTAATATAAAGATAATGGGGGGGGGGGATATGACTGGGGGGGGGAAAGTCCTATTTGATGGGGGGAAAAATCCGGGGGGGGATATGTCGGGGGGGGGGAAAGTCCGGGGAAATGTCCGGGGGAGATGTCCTAGACTCAAGCTTTATGAGCTCAAGTGCCGTAATATAAAGACGTGCAATGCTCATTTTGATGCGAATGCTAAGAGTTCATGTAAATGGCGCTCAGGATGACGATGAAGGCCCAAGAGAGTTTTGCAAGACCTATTTCGCCCGCAATTTTTGCGTCCCAAGAGATCTTGGGCCGGGGCAACCACCCCGTCCGCCCACCCCCACCCCCACGTTAGTACGCTACATATACGCTAATATGAGGACGTTTAATATACATTTTGATACAAGTGTCAAGAGTTTGTTGTCCAAGTGCTTTAATATGAAGGCTTCTATTGTTGTCTTGCATTTTGTGAAATATTTGCTAATTAGGTTCACTAAATGTAGTTTAGATGCCTGAACCATCTATACGTCTGCTTCGTCGAAGTATCACAACAGCCGTCATTTGAGAGGTTGCTACGTGTCTGGATAATGGATGTAGTGTGACGTAACGCATCTATGTGATTCAGTTCGTATTTGTGTAGATATGTGTGTGTTTGTTTGTCGGGATATGTAATATTTATTTCAATTGCCGAGTGATAGCAAACCTGCTGCTATTACTATAATATTGACTTGATCAAGAATCAACTTTCAATAACCGAGTGATAGCAAAACTGCTACCATTACTATAACATTGTCTTGATCAAGACTCACGTTTTAAGGTCGCGCTAGGAGGTGACAGCACGGATAGCTATTTACTATTTACTAATTTAAAATCTAAATCTACTATGCAAATGAAGATTGAAGAAAAACACCACACTATTTGTTTTCTTTTTTCAGATCTGACTGTAAATCAACCCAATCTGGAATATATCTTAATGTTTCCCTGTAAAATAATCTGTGTTGGGAAAAGTCCTCTACCTTCCAAAATAGAATAGATTTTATTGCTTTGAAAATAAACAAAAACAATCACCTTAACAGCTTGGTAATACGCCATTGTCATGCCGTAGTTGACAAGCACGCATAGCCAGGTAATATTTGTCTTTAATTAGGTCTTTAAAGTATAAAGAAAATTACACTTACCTGCACGCTTATAAAAGTTTTCGGCCGGTGTCAGTGCGCAAAATCGAAATTTGACTAAAGGTTCTAACTGAAACTCACGCAGGCACTTAAACAAATTGAGACACTCATTCCTAGAGAATAATGTTGATACTTATAGAAAATTCTACTGGTATTCAGATAACATCCAACTGATACTCAGAGAAAATCTACGTCGTATACACAGCGAACAAAGTCTTTCTAATGCATTGAGAAAATTATTCTGATACATAGAGCAAATCCTACTGTTACATGGAGCAAATCTTACTGGTACATAGTGAAAATCCTAGTGGTACTTAGAGCAAATACTACTGGTACATAGCGAAAATCCTAGTGGTACATAAAGCAGATATTACTTGTACATAGTGAAAATCCGACTGATACATAAAGTAAATCCTATTGATACATAGATAAAATCCTACTCGTACAATGAGAAAATCCTACTGGGACTAAGATAAAATCATACCGGTGCTTACAACAGTAATTCAGGTGCGTAGAGGAAATCATACTGGTGCGTACAAAACATCATACTGGTACTTGGTGAAAATTATGCTAATACTCAACGAGAATCATTATGATACTTAGAGAAAATCATTCTGCAGCTTACCAAAAATCATACTTTTGCTCAATGAGAATTGTATCATGCTGTTGCCACTTAGAGAATACAATACTTATAGTTAAACACGAACATAACTGCCGCTTAGAGAATTGTGATACTGGTACTGACAGACAACCAAACTGGTACTGGAAGCATATTATTGTGGTATTTAGAGGAAACCATATGGTATGAAAGATAATCTTTTAGGTACTCAGAAAATATCATACTGGTACTCAGAGAAAAAGATCATGCTCGTAGGCAGATGCAAACCTATGCTACTGAGAGAAAAATGAAACTAATGTTCCAAGAGCAAATCACAATGCTACACAGACAGAATCATACCGCTACTCACATAATTCTATCATACCGCTACTTGGCAAAAACAAATCGCACCGTTCAAAGAAAAATTCACACTGGTACTCAGAGGGAATGATACCGCTACCCAGAGAGAATCATACTGGCACTCAGAAAAAATAATGCTGGTTCTCAGTCAAAATGTACTGTAAAAAATTATACTTGTATTAGGAACAACTCATACTGGCTGTCGGAAAAATTATATTGGTTCTCAGTCAAAATGTACTGTAAAAACGTATACTTGTATTAAGAACAAGTCATAATGGTACTGAGAGAGAGAGAGAGAGAGAGAGAGAGAGAGAGAGAGCCTTACTGGTACTTCTAGATATTCATTCTGGTACTTAGAACCAATCGTACTAATACCTGGATAAAATCATTCCAGTACTCATAAACAATCATACTAGTACCCGGATAATATCATACCGGTACTCAGCGAGAATGATACTAGTATTTGGATAAAATGCTACCGGTAGTCAGAGAAAATCAAAATACTTAACCAAACGTGTACTGGTTGTCATAGAAAAACTTATTGATATCGAAGAAATTCGTGCTGGTTACTCAGGAATTTATCAGTGACATTCAACATTTAGCTTGTAATAAGGGAATGAAACAGTAAAATAATCTCGAACCTCATTTTGACCAAAGTTATGAATCGTTTTATATGTATTACTCTGAAATGCTAGTTCACATTTGTTCTCTGAGTGTTTTGTAACTATGGGATTTTCCTGGATTTCACTTAATTTATTTTCCTTTAGTATCATCTTTATACCTTTCACAGAGATGGGATTTTGTCTGATGTTGAAATAGTAGAAACTATAAAACAAAACGAACGTTTAAAATTGTACACAGGGAAGTGTGTATTTTTAAAGGAATCTGAGTTGAGGAAGTCCTAAAATGTTAGGAAATGAACCGATATTATTTTTAGGATAATTCCAGATGTTCTGACTGTATATAATTGCATGACTGCTGAATATTCACATAAACATTCATGCCTCCAACGACGTTTAGAGAGATGTATTCAAATAGCTATTAATCAAGCAAATCAAATTTTGGATGTTTACGGTGATCTAAGCCCCAATTCTACCAACAGAGATCTGATACACATATTGACATATGCCATTTGATTGGACGACTTTCAGTCAGACTTGAATTTCAGCCAATCAGAACTTTGATATTTTGGCTTAAGTCCACGTATAGTTAGTATTATCGAGTCTGGCTCCAACTTAAGTAAAACAAGATTAGAAACTATGTCTAGACTTGAAAAAGTTAATTTGTCAAATCATTGTGTGGCTGGTATTTCACATTATTCGTTTTCTTGAATATAGATTTAACTTTAAATCCACACGTAAGTTATATTGGTAATCCTAACCTTGACAGAAAAGACTCTTATGTTGCCTGCGGATCATCCAAATGCAATCAACGCCAATGTCGACCTATCATCCACTACAAAAACATTTAATGTTCACTTATTATCCAGGACAACACCCTTATCATTTACACAATCACAATGAAAAGATTGCCAAATTTGTTTTTCCAAAATGATATATTATATCGCAGGCACGTAAATAACAAAATCAGTCGTTACAAATTAAGTCTTTAAAACAAAGATGTAATATATAGTCATATCAAACAGGAAATAACCCATACATGCAAAACATAAATACACATAAATGATAATGATTGCTCATCGTGTTTTCTTATCAACCTTTCGTCAATTAGTGTTCATCTTTGGTCAAACATTTATGTTCGCAAAGTTAACAAAGGTTAGGGACACGGTCTTTTTTTTCTTGCTAATTCACATATCGTTAAGTGAGCGACAACTTGAGAAGGAAATATCTAAACAATTAAACATCACGTGACAAAGACGTTATAGTTTAACCATTAGCATATTGATACATCTCTTTTTTCATAATTCTTACTGTTTTAAGTTTCATATGACTGCTAAGATAAAAACTAGTAAACAGTAACGACGTAAAGGAATTTAAATGTGGAGCTTTTTTGGCGCTTTGGTACTAGAGGTGGGTCGGCTGAAAATCCCCACATAGATGATTTAGTGGCGGTCCTTCGACATAATTCTAAACATGAATCCATTTCTATTCGTAACATTAAGGGGTCACCAAGACAAAATTAACATTGAAGCAATTTTATTTAGCAACAGAGCGAAAGCAGACCCCTGCCCGACTGTACATTGTGATTGACAGGGATGGCATCACACAATTGACGTTCAAAGATTTGGAAACTATAAATGGTACTCACACATTCAACTCGAAAGTTCAGAAACAGTAAATGGTTGTCACACATTTAAAGCGAAAGTTCAAAAACTGTAAATGGTGGTCACTCATTTAAAGCGAAAGTTCAAAAACTGTAAATGGTGGTCACTCATTTAACTCGAAAGTTCAAACAAGGATTCGCACATATTAATATCAGATCAGAAGGTCTGTGTTATTTCAATCGTTTGAAAGAGATAAAATTTTATTTGTTTCGATAATCGTAAGGAAACACCGCTCTTGTCTTTCTCCATAACGTTGCTACTGAAGTTATTACCGGTATCAACAAATCATATATCGATATACTTTCATTTGAAGCGTTTTCAGTTTCTTTTCCTTTTTGGCGTCAGTTATAAATATATTGCTGAAAGGGTTCTGCTAATTAATGTTTGGAAAAATCTCTTTCCAATGAAAAGCATGATACCAATTATTCCCAGATTTAATGAGATTCATTTTTTTGTAAAGAAAACAGTTTATATCTTATAACGGTTGATAATTTATACAAGACAATGGGTAAGGTCCGACTAAATGAAATGCTTTACCGCTGGAAAAAAAGGGCTTTGAGACGTGTTTTAAAATCATGAATATAGCTTGTGTTGTTATATTCTCGATAGAGGTATCAAACGCATTAAAGTTAGATAATATAAACTTTACTGCACACATCCGTTATGGCCATTAAGGGGCGAACTACAATTGTTTTCTCTTGTGTAATTTTGTTTTAAATTATCATGCATCCTCCATTTGGCTCCATCGATAACACATTCCGCTCGTTATGGCTTGTATTAGTAAATTGCAGTATTATCTTTAATGTGGATGACAACTTGAGAAGGATTTCCGCAATGAGATTTCCGGAATGACTCTGTGATTAATCTTGATATCTATCTGAGATTTCCGGAATGACTCCGTGAGTAATCTTGATTAATATCTGAGATACTCGGAGTGATTATGTATCTAGACTTGATGTCGATCAGATATATTCTGAATGACGCTGTATTTAGATTTGATTTATGTCTTCGCCTTTCGGAATGACTTTGTAAGTAGACCTCATTCCTATCTGGGATTTCCTTTGTGAATGTATATTTACACTTGCTTTATGTCTGAGATATCCAGCAGCAGAGAGGGTGAACCCTACAACTTTGTAGAGACCTTATTTTTGAAAATTAAGGGTTCCTACGAGGGTTTTAAAAAAACATTTTTGCCTTAATAATGAAAACTTCTTTAATTGACCAGATTTTTTCACAATCTGGTCACTACGCGTATGTCCTTCACCCTCTCTGCTGCTATAAATTAAACAGCCATTATAGATATTATCAATAATGAGTATTGGAGAACCACACTCAGCTAAATTAGCTCGAGAGCGACTAGAGGCAATTAATAAATATCTACCCGTTCGTGATTCTGTTAAGCAACAACTACAATCGCGTCAGGAATCTCAAGTTGAATTTGAGGAGGATACAAAAAAATTATTTAAACCTATCACTGAGACCACTAAAGGTATTCAACCTGTGTTGGAGAAAACCGCTGAAGCAGCTGGAAAAATAGCAGAAAGAACTGAAAAAATAGCAAGAAGAACAAAAAAGACAAAAGAAATTTTACGTGAACTTCCAGCCGAAATAGCTGCTGCGATGCCAGTCCCGGAAATACCTGAGGATGAAGATCAACCTGAAGATGATGAAGCAGAAGGTGCTGAAGCACCAGCTCCTGAACGAAAGAGTCGTGTAATAATAAGTACTGCTGAATTGATAAATAAATTTGATGAAAAAACTATTAAAGTAATTAATAATTTGAACCTATATCAACTAGCTGAGTTTGCTGTGGAGGGTTTTGGTCGAAGAGATAAATTAATGAAACCTGAACACGATAAAGATATTAAAAACAGTGATCAATGGAAAAAATATTTATATCGCATAAATAAGAATGTTGAACAAGCTAGAGATGATGATCCATTATATCGGGATTATATTAGGGAAATTGATAATTTAATTCAATCAAGAAAAGATGAGAAAAAACAACAAGAACAACAAAAACAACAACAAAAACAACAAAAACAACAACAAAAACTGCAACAACTAGAACAAGAAAAAAAAACGATTACAATCAGTCCAAACAATAAGTAAGGAAGAAGAAGAAGAAGAATTTCAAGACGCTCCCGGCGCAACTGGAAGTGGTCTAGGAAGTGGTCTTATTACTTGTCCCAAAAATGTCCTTGCTGATATTGATCGACTAGAAATCCTCATTGGA